>LPNX010431134.1:384800-403522 GCA_001517045.1 Pseudotsuga menziesii | reverse complement strand
CTCCACCCTCTGTCTTGGACACCATCTCTCTCTCTCTCTCTCTCTCTCTCTCTCTCTCTCTCTCTCTATGTGTGTGTGTGTGTGTGTGTGTGTGAACCTGCCCCCTTTCTGTCCTTGTGTCGATCCCCCGACCTTGCCTCGCACACACACAACTTCTATTGCTTCCTCACATTCTCTTTCTTTCACTTTATCTCCATCCCTCCCTCACTCCCCCTCCTCCCTCTCTATAGTATTCTCTCTCACACTCTCTCCACATCATTCTCTCTCTCTCTCTCTCTCTTATACTTCCTTCTTCTATTTTTTCAATTTATTCCTTCTCCTCAACCCCCTACCTCATTATGACCCCTATTCTCTGATTTATCGCATCTCATTCCCATCTCTTCAATTCCCCCCTCCTTCGCCTCTCTCCTCCAACACATCCTATTCCTCCTCTAATACTCCATATCCACCTTTCTATTCACCAATCCTCTCTCTCATCAAAACATCACCCACTTCCTCCCCTCCACCTTATCCCCCTTCGTCACTCAAGTTTGGCGTACGACTTCTAACCCTATATTTCTTCAACACCTCTCCTCCTCCTAATAATCCTCTCAATCCCCACTCCACTTCACCCTTGTAACCCATAATGTTCTCATTCCATTAATATTTCTCCACTTGAACTTACAACATCCTCTTAGGACCTTGACCCTTCCCCGCCCCCTCTCAACTATTAACCATACTCACTCGAACTTATACCATCCTCCTAGGTCCTTGACCCTTCTCAACCCCCTCTCAACTATTAACCATCCCCACTTGAATTTCCAACATCTTCCTAGGCCCTTAACCCTTCCCCACCCCCTCTCAACTATTAATCATCCCCACTTGAGCTTCCAACATCCTCCTAGGCCCTTAACCATTCAACACCCCCTCTAAACTATTATCCATACGTTTGATATATTGCATATAGTGCTAGATTTTTAGCTCTACAAAACGCGTGCGTGTTATAGAACTACATAACGTGTACGCGTTTTGTAGTTCTATAATGCACACGCATTTTATATTTCTATAACGCACTCATGTTTTGTTGTTCTATAACGCGCACGTGTTTTCCAATTCTATAAGGGCAGGAAATGTAATTTGAATTTAAGCATGCATATTCACTTGCTCGCATGTCACCAATAGTCCTATGTGTATGGTTTGGAATTCGCTTCGGTAATACCAAACCTGTGCTATGGTATATGATAAACCATAGCTAATTGGGCATTTCTTCGAGTTTCTGAAGAAGTCATTGTTTACGCACTCATTACAATATGCTACACACAATCATTTTTGACAAAATCTTAAACATAAATAGCATTTTTTATGCAGATTCTAAATATGCAATTTTTATAAAAAAATTATATTTTCCTATTTGTTTTCAATTTCTATTGTGTCCTAACTCCTTAAGTCAAAAACATGTTGTTAGTGTTTTTTTCATAACTTTTTCAATTCTTAATCATTTTAAGAATAAATTATATGGTGCACTAGAAGACACCAACCTCTACATTCTATAAAAAACCCATTTCATGATTATTTCATTAAGACCTTCAAAGGCTGCACCCATAAAAGACATACCATTTTCGAGGAATGATCACTTAGATAATTATAAAACAAATTAAAAATTACTAATTTTATTTTTTAAAAATAGTGCTGCACTAGTGCTATATGTTTTCTACATGCTTGCAAATTTTTGTATTCCGAAAGGATCATTTAGGCCCTCAAAGGTTGCACCCACAAAAACATATACCTTATCATTTGCCTAGAAAATAAAAAGTGATTGTTAGAAAAAATGAAACTTGACATAGTTATAAAAAATTTCAATACATAAACCTTATATATTTGGAAACGTGATTCAAGTTCCTACATTTAATATTTTTTACTCAAAGCAAGATATTTTGTGTAAGTATCTCAAAAAATACAATTAAGTTAAGGGATTCCTGATTTTTCAGTTTTCTATTGCATCTAATGTGTCAAAAGTGACCCTCATTAGCTTGCACTCACCCAAAACTTAGTCTATTTTTAGTAATATATGATTATCTTTATTTTTATTTATATGTAATTATTTATTTGAAAGAAAGTTGTCTTTTATGAGTTAGGCTACTTTTTCACAAAATAGTAATGTATGAAAGATATATTGAAGTATGAGTTAGTTTATTTTTTATAAAATTTAGGCAATCTTTAGTAATATATGATTATCTTTATCTTTATGTTATTATTTATTTGAAAGAAGATTGCCTTTGTGAAGATAATGTTTTTTCTAATAAATTACTCCATCTTTTTACAAGATAGTAATGTATGAAAGATATACTAGAGTATGAGTTAGTCCATTTTTAGCAAGATATTAATATATGAACGATATATTGAAAAATATCTGTATTATTTTAGTTTCCAATGTTTTATATTATTAAAATTAGTTTGTATTTAAGGATATATGATTATTTTTATTTGACCAAGGAAAAATGTTTATATTGACAAATAACTCTTGTTTAAATTTATAGCTTTATTTGGAAAAATGGTCCACTATTAGAAAAAGGACTACAGAGAAATAAAAATAAAAGTGAATGTGGAATAAAACATAGAAAATCACAATACAAGAAAGACACCAATATACATGATTCACCCATTATGAGATCAACGAATAAAGAACCATTCTTTTTTTATTTTGTTCAACAAATAACAAGATACAACCTACAAAACATTTGTTACAACCTTTTGTTCACTCTCTTCATAGTCTCCCCACATACACTATCCTCATAGTATCTATGTTAAAACCTCATGTTCACTCTCTTCATAGTCTCCATTTTTTTTTTCATGCAACACTTCATATAAACGACCTATGACATCCATTTCAAAGCTATGATATCGAAGGTTTTTATAGGAGTTAGTTCATCTATTTCACAAGATAGTAATGTATCAAAGATATATTGGAGTATGAATTAGTTTTTTATTATTATAAAATTTAGCTATTCTCAAGTAATATATGATTATCATTATCTATATGTGATTATTTATTTGAAATATGTTGCATTTGTGAAAATGAGTTTTTTTAATGAGTTAGACCACTTTTTCACAACATAGTAATGTATGAAATAAATATTGGAGTATGAGTTAGTTCATTTTTTAATAAGCTATTAATACATGAAAGATATATTGAAAAATATGTGTATTATTTTAGTTTCAAAATGTGATATATTAGAGTATGGCTTAGTTCATTTTTTATAAAATTTAGCTAATCTTTAATAATATATGATTATCTTTATCTACATGTGATTATTTATTTGAAAGAATGCTCCATTTGTGAAAATGAAGTTTTTTTTAATGAGATAGTCCACTTTTTCACAAGAAAGTTATGTATGAAATAAATTGAAATAAATATTGGAGTATGAGTTCATTTTTTAATAAGCTATTAATATATATGAAAGATATATTGAAAAATATGTGTATTATTTTAGTTTCCAATGTTTTATATTATTAAAATTAGTTTGTATTTAAGGGTATATGATTCTCTTTGTTTGACAAAGGAAAAATATGACATTGACAAATAACTCTTGCTATATTTATAGGCTTATTTGCAAAAAACGTTCATTATTAGAAACAAGATCATAAAGCAATAAAAATAACAATAACTATGGAATAAAACATAGAAAAGCACAATACAAGAGAAACACCAATATACATGGTTCACCCATTATGGGCTACATCCATCGATAAACAACCATTCCTTTTTTTTCTTTCGTTAAACAAATGATGAGATAAAACCTACAAAACATTTGTTGCAACCTCCTCTTCACTATCTTCATAGTCTCCCTCACACACACTCTCTACATAGACATAACACATTGTCCTCTTAAAAGAGAGTTTCCTTATAGGGGAAAAAACACTAAAATTATAACTTATATTGTCTGATATATGACCTAATGATCAATGGTCTAGATTGACCATAGAAACTCCACCACTACTTGGATATTGATCACAGAAACTCCTCCACTACTTCACCCACTGGACTATTTTCCAAATTTGGACATGGAAAGCTTATATTCTTCACCATTATTCTTCACAAGACCAACTAAAAATTGAGTGGGAACTCACTGTCTCCCTGGTCACTGCCTTCGTTAACATTTCTGTAGGATTCTGGCCATTGTGTCCCTTTTCTAGCTTCAACTGTCCATCTCCCAAAACCGATGATATAATGGTAGATCTGAGTTGTATATGTTTAGTCTTAGAATGTAAGGTTGGTTTGTTTGCAAGATGAATGGAACTATGGTTTCCATTGTACAACGTATTATTCTCTTGCTTCTTTTCCAATTCCTCCATAAAACTATGTAGCCAAATCATCTCTTTATTAGCCTCTGTAACAAAAACATACTCTCCTTCTATTAATGTTAAAAGTGAAACAACCTTTTATAGTTTCAGAATCCAACTTACTGTTATTCCACCTACAATAAAAAAATACCATGTGGTGGTTGTGCTGTTATTTTTATCACCTGCCATATTTGAATCAACATATCATTTTCAAACATTGTTTGAACCTCCAAAACATAATCCATGAGTAGTAGTACCTCTCACATACCTGAAAATCCACTTTATTGCTTCCCAGTGCTCTTTACCTGGATTATTCTTATACTTTCTCATAACTCCCACTACATATGCAATATTTGTTTGTGTGCACACTATTCCATACACAAACCACTAACTATTGATGAGTATGGGAACTCAGACATGTATTCTATCTACTCTTGTGTCTTCAAAGACATCTCATAATTCAGTTTGAAATGGATGGAAAAAAGGTGTACTAACTAATTTTGCATCATGGATTCTAACACCTTCTCTATGTACGCACCTCGAGACAATGTTAATTTGTGATTTTTCACGTCTTATTATTCGCATACCAAGGATTTACTTTGCAACACCCAAATCCTTCATCACAAATGAATTAACTAATTTTATTTTGAGCACGTTTATTTCCTGCACGTTAGACCCTGCAATAAGCATGTCATCTACATGTACACAAATATAATATAGTTGTCACTTATATCTAGACTCTTAAATTAAACACAGTGGTCAAAATGGCATCTAATTCATCCTTTTTTTTGTCATAAACCTATCAAATTTCAAATACCACTACCTTGGAGCTTGCTTTAGACCATACAAGCTCTTCTTCGACTTGCAGACTAATTTGTCCTCCCCTTTGACTTCATACCCCTGTGACTACTGTATATAATTTCTTCTTCCATGTCCCCATGGAAAAAAGTTTCATTTACATTTAATTATTCAAGATACAAGTGGTATACTTGCTACAAGACTTCAAATAGTTATAATCGAAGTCATTTTAACAACATGATTTGTTGTAGTCAAGTGGATTGCGTAGTTACCAGTGATATATATTATAGATTATATAAAAAATGATATAAATAAGAGACAAGTAATGGTAGATAAAACAACAAGTATTTTTATTATTCAAGAAGAAGACATACAGTGTTGATTATATATATCGAACCGATTCTATATCTGGATCTCTAGCCTATTTATATGATTTACAAGAGGTTACATAATTACTTGTCGGTTCAACTAACCAACACGACCTATGAGGTCGACATAATCTATTGATATACTTTACAAGTTGCCGATTGGAGGACGTAGTCGACTAGTCGACTTAGGCTCTTCCAACATCTCCCCCACCTCAAAATATTTCTTTGTCTCGAAGAAACGAGGAGATGAAACTGTGTTGTCTAAGTAACTAAAAAACTTGTTGCTATTATTATGGATTGTTGATACTAGTAGATTGATGTTGTTGGAAACACACTTTGACAATCGCTTCGGTGGATACTAATAATTGGCTCTTCCCATTCTGATTGATCAACAGGGTAGATAATTCCCGCTAAAAGCATACTCTCGATTTCTTTCTTTACTATTTCCTTATATTTGTGTGTGATTTTATGTGGTCTTTTATTTACTGGTTTTTCATTAGGTTCGATGTTGATCTTCATTTCTCCCATTTCTTGAACAAGTCCTTTTAATTTTTTGTAATACCGAGGAAAAACATCCTGAAATTCTTTCAATAAATTGATGATTTTTATTGTTTGTTCTTCGTTCCAATAATCACTTATTTTTTCCATTTTAGATATGTCGTCATTGGAAATATCTACTTCTTTCATCTTAACTTTTGCATCCATCCATTCTGGAGCTTTAATTTTGTTGATTTTTCGATTACCTTCTTTAAATTGTGAAAATGCTGGTGGGAAGTTTGTTGCTGTTAATCTTTCCAAGTTCTCTTTTTCCAAAGTTTCAACTTTGAATATCGTTCTAACCGGTTTTGAGGTGTTTGGATGTTTTGATTTCTATTTAATTTGTTTCCCTTCTGTTTTCCCATTTCCAACTAAATTCTTGTCGAATTTTGCATTTTGGTCGACTTTACATTATTACATACAACATTCTGTTGAACAAGTCGATGTTCCTACGTTGGTACTTTGTTGCTTGTTGGCTGTAGGAAAACTTTGACTTGGTTACTTGCTTCGATTAGTGACTCATTATGAGGTACAAATTTGAAATCTTAGATAAAGTTTTCTTTGAGTTCTTTCCAAGTGAATGTTTCTCCTCTTACTTCCTCCATTTTGTACCATTTATTCGGTAATTCTTCGAGTGTATTTGGAAACAAGTGCGACCAGGTTCTTTCATCTTTGTATCCCAATATTCTCCATTCTTTTTAATAGTTATTAATGTGTTTCTCAGGATCTTTTCCTTATGTAAAGATTGGAATATTTTCTTGCAACATGACTTTATTTACTCCGAATCTTTCAACAAAGTATGTTTTTGTTGTGGTTCAAGTTTGTAGTCTTGACTGGTGTGTAACCCACCATCATGCGACTTGTCTTGTGAATGCCTCGACTAAACTTTGTAGTCAACCTTGTTTGCCTATGTTTTTTGATACTTATTTGACATGATAAGATGTGGATTCACGTTCTTTATATCTCAACGGTGGACTGGTTGATGATTCGTTCTTTACCAGTGCTAAAGTTGGGTATTCTATGATTTTTCTTTCAAAGATCTTTGGGATTCTAGTGACGAAAAATCATTGTTTGTTTTCTTTTTGGAGATGGCTTCGATTTTCCAACAATCTTATGCTTGTAATTAGTAGTTTTTTGTCTTCTAGTCATAAAGTTTAGCATCTAAATTGTATCCAATTGATTCAGGACTTCCAAGGTGGAGTTCCCCATATGTGTTTATTTTAGTATAATATTCATTGTTCTTCATTTGATATAGTTGTCGGGTGTCAACATCGTCATCAATTGTTTATGTCCAAGCTTCTCCTTATGATGGATGTATTGGTACAATAATTTTATGCCCATTGCCTTTGATTTTGATTCTTTCTTTTTCCAGTGATATTAATACTTTCATTTTTCTTCCCCATGGTCGACCTACTAGTGTAGGGAAGGGACTAGAACCTTCCTTGGGATTGATGATTTCAAATTCGGCTTGAGTCATGATACCTTTGATGGTCGTGTCGACATTTTTCCATACACCAATTGGTTCAATTAATCCTTGGTCAGCTAATTTTAAGTATATGCCTGACTCATGTAGTTGTGGTCTACTGTAATACCCCAGTTGTTAAGCCCCGGACTTATGATCCTTCATGTGACTTATGTTCTCTTGCATTATGGATTTATGATATTTTATATGATTGCGGAAATTTTCTCCTTATCATGATTAATTTAATTAAGGACTTATTATTAATGTTTGATAACATGACTTTGTACCTTGGCGCTATTATTAATGTTAATGTTATTACTAGAATCTCTGTTATGTTTGAATTTTGTTAATGATTTATTAAATAAACAACTGGATCAACAAAGGAAACTAAACGAGTATGGGGGACCATGGATTCCACAAAGTGAGGGGGAATGGGGACATCCCTAGCACCTTATAACTTATTGCTGACTTAACTTTGTCCATCCCAATTCATATTTGCACCTTGGTGAGATTAATAATGTTTTTCACCCAAACCTTGTACAACAAAACCTATTCTCAATAATTATGGACTATGGAGATATTTTTTCATATTGTGCACACCTTAGTGGGGCCATATTTCCTAGAGAACCCTCCTTGGGAAAATATTCCCTCACATTTATGTGTTTATGGTCATTTATGAGCCCTTTTCCTAGTTTTTAGGGTTGTAAACTATTTTCTAGCTTCCACTCTTACACCATGAATTAATGATCCTATTTTTGTTCTTCCATGATATTTATGACCCCATTGGGTTCCCTATCTCACCTATTTCGACCTCCTTTATGTTTTGTAACCCCCTTTATGCATTAGTGTGCCTCCATGTGCTCTTCATGGCTCCACTCCTTAATTTTTGGGTAACTCCTCCTCATGGTGCTAATTCGGGAAAGGGAATCTTTTCACTAAGCCAACATTTTGCTAATTCAAGTTAATTCTCCTTGATGAAGATTAAACCTTACCTCTCTCTAATTTGGGTTGATCCATTTGGGTTAGAGTGGTCCTCCTTATGCTATAAATCCATGTGCCATCTCCTTGTTGAAGTTAATCTTGAGCTTTGGACCATGTGACTTATGCTATCTAACTGTGTTGGAATGTGGATATTATTGAGAGTGTGTTGAGACTTAGAGTAAGTCTATTTGTTTCCCTTTGCTTCCATTCTATCACTCTACTAGTTCAGGTTCTCACACAGAAAGCTAGGAAATGGGAACGAGTTAGGTCACATCCCATAGGCAGTGGAGATGGACAGGAAAGTAGTAGTGGGAAGCATTGTGTCTCTCAGAAGAGGTAGTTTCGAGAGTATTGAGACAAAGTAAGCCTCTACCTGTGGATCCATGGTCTCATCTTGGGGGTGACCTATTCAAGCGAGGAAGGCTTGACGGTTTCTACGGATGGGAGGAAAGTTGTCCTGCTGTATCCAGTTGCTTATATTTTGAGATAAGTATTTATCTTATGTTGTGTTTTCATTACATTATTTTATTTAGTATATGTGTAATGATGGATGATTGGTTGTTTGAGTGTTCATGTATTGAATGTCAGGATCTACATGGAGGAAGGATGAATCTCATATAGTATGGAATTTATTTTCTATTCTCATTACCTTCTTCCTATTCTTCTTCTTCATAACCAGAAATTGTAATTTTGGCTCTATTTTATTAAGAGGGGTGCAACCATATGATCTATTTCGATAATCTATGCTCATTTCTACACTATGATACCTATTCCATTGTGTTCAGAGCAGTGTTTCTAGTGAACAACACCTTTTTTTTAGTTGAAAAATCTTTTCTGATGACCAAGATATGTTTGTTTTGGTCTAATAGCTTTCTGGTGCCAAGATGAGCGCACCTGTCATTTTATTGTAAATCATTTGGTTGTATATATTTTTTAGTTGCAGATCTGATGATGAGAGATGTATTCTATATGTAAAATTAATCGATGGTTGGAGGGTGGCAGTCATACGATCTGATCTTTATTAGTGAGAGATGATTGTAGGGGACAGTTATCGAAAGCCAATTTTGAGGGTTGTAGTTGCAGTCGGTGTTCTTGTTTGCTATCGTTTCGGTGTGGCTGTAGATTGCAGCCTATGTATGCTCCATGAAATGCGGGTTTCCTTACTTTTTATGCTCACTAATAGCACAGACATAATAACACCAAAAAAGTACATTAATTTGCAAATAATCAATGACATCAATACTTGGTTATTTATAAACCATGTTATCAAACAAACCCAAAAGACATAAATTAGCTATTCAAAACAAATATGAGGTTTAGCATGTATTATTGATGTTCTTGTTTCAATTATTACCTTTAGCTTGCACTTTGGAAACTATTAATTGAGTGTCACAATTAATTATTTAATTAAGTGGTGTAATTAAATAATTAAGTGTCACAAACTTTAGTTATATTCGAATCTCTAGAATTTAATTTATTTGGGTGAATGGTTACAGTTAGATCAATAGTCATTTATCTATATCCATTGTTCGTAAACCTTATTTGGTCTTAATTTATCCACTTATCTCAAGTTTCGGGGACATCACATCTATCGAGTTGTTCCTAAGTGTTAAGAGTCATAATATTTACCCGCGATCTGAAGTCAAGAACGACTTGTCAGACGTGGTAGCCCTTAATTTCAAAATCGACGAGGGGATCTGCATCATTTTTATCTTCGTGATTTAGTCGGCATATATTTTTAGATCGTTTTCTTTGTTAGACTCATTTTTTATATTGTACATTAGGTCTATTAATTTTGCAATAGATTATTCGCTAGTTATTAAATTGATCAATTTGTTAATAGCCTCTTGTCGGGATTCATCATGGTCTTCTTTTGATGCCGGTTCTTGAAACATTTTTGATGCACTATTATACAGTCATTTTTGCTCAATAGGATTTCGGCAATCTTCTTTAATTTTTACTTTGCTAATTTGTGGATTATCAAGACCAATTTTTGTTCCTTGTCGAGTTATGCTCTGAAGATTCTTAGATTTGATAATATCAGACTTAAGAACACTGGCCAAGGCGTTAACATTCTTCTTATTATTAATTTTTTCACACATAGTAGGGAAATCCTCCAAGAAGTGATCGCCTACTCTACAATTTGTACAAAATTGTAGGTTTGTATGATCTTTGTAAGGACAATATGCATGTTGATGTCCATCATTGAGGCATGTGTAGCATTGAATGGGTCAACATGGACAATTTTATCAGTTCCCATTGTTTCAACCTCTCCCTTGCAATCCTCCTCACCGGTAGATTTAGTCGTTTTGCCGATCATATAGTCGACCATCATATCTTGGATGTCACTCTGGTCATTTATACTATCATTCCTTTCATTGTTGTCATTATGACTAACAACATTGGTCTGACATACTGCATGATAGTTCTATATATTCTTCAAGTTTAGTTAACACTTTGTTGTGGAATGAGTTTTAACTTCGCATATAGCACACCAATGAGATTTCTCATTCTTCATGTTATATGGGCAGTATTTTGTCATATGTGAGTCATGCTCTTGGAAGATGTCATGGAATTTTTTTGATTATATGAACCAGATGTATTGTCATCAATCCTCCTTTCTATAGTAGTCCTTTGTATGGGCGGTTGTGGAGCATTTTGTACACCATACTTTGTTTCCCATGAGTCTCATTTCCTTGATGGAATTCTGCATACTTTCAAGTTGTTCTCCGATGCATCGATCAATAGGGACTACGGGATAATCTTAATTCATTTCTATTTGTAGTGATTTTGTCAACACATCTTCATATGTATTGAAGTTGTCCAATCAAATATGCATTCTAATTTTCTGCAGTAGTCCCTCCATGAACCATTATATCAATAGTTGTTCGGCAATGTTGTATTCAATTTGGCTCAACAAATATTTGAATCGTTTATCATATTCCCTGATAGTTTTTGTGTCTTTCGCACGGTAGTCTTCAAATTTTTAGCTTCGATATGTTTTGCATTAAAGGTCTTGAAGAAGGAGATACAATGTTGTTTTATTTGACCTTTCGTTGCATTTGGAGTTTTTTCGATGTAGGCCATGTACCATGTTAGATCTCTTTTCCGTAGGGTGCTAGCAAATTGCGTTATTTGTTGATCTTCGTTGGTGATGACATTAGCTTCCCATATTGATTCACAAATGAACCAATGTCTTTTTGGATCCTCATCTCCCTTATAGAGAGGGATGTGTGATGTGACATTCGCCATTTAGTCTGGGATTTCAACTTCTTATGTTGGTGGCGGTGATGGTGGTTTACCTCCCTTGACTGCACTTATCTCATAGTTGTTTCTGAGTGTGTTTACACTCCACTTTCGATAACACTATCTTTGGTGTCAGTTGTATTTTTGTCGACTATCGGAAGCTTACTTTCTGCTCTTGCTTTTGTCGATAGCCAAGTGAAATTTTGTTCGAATTGGGTTGTGTTCCTTATTGGTGATACCAATTGACTTAGTGAACTACTCGAAGATGGATGTGGTTGGGGGGGTGCTTCTTCATGTTCTGAATAAAGTAGATGAAAACAATGATTGGAGAATTCGGGTTGAAAGGTGACCCAATTCCCTACTTGCAGTCAATGAATTAATAGTTTGTCAACTTCATTTCCTTCATTGTTCAGTCAAATCCATATGCCTGGTTGACCATCGTGGAGGCCTAAATATTCTTCAACAATGTCTTGCACTTGGGAGATTTGGGTAAGATGGAACGAGAAATGTGATGTTATAGTCTCAGGTATATTTAATTGGAGAGCTTTGCCATACTCAATCCATGAATCTTCATCCATAGGTGACATATTTTCATCGACACCCTTTTCTTGACTCGACTTTGGTGGATTTCCTTCTATTTCTATCACTATGCTTGAATTTCTTTCTTTATGGAGCGCTCCTTCCTACTCCCTTATCTCTTCTCATCGCTTCCTTCTTTTCTATTGTTCAATATTTTGAATATTCTGAGCGCTTTTATGTGTCATTGTTCTATTTTTTTCATTTTTCTATTTTGATTTCCCATCGTTGATCATGTCATGTCTTCATATGTCGACTATTATTCATATACCTTATCAGATTGTGGTCGGCCAACCCCCCATTTCCAACCCAGAAATTTTTTAGTGAGCTAGTGAGTAGTATTTAATTTGATAAGGAAGTATTTCCACTCTCTCTCTTGTATCATTTTTTCCCACCTCCTTTGTTTCTCTTCCCAATTCGTTTTTTTAGGTGGCATTAACAGTAGTGGTCAAGGTTCGACAATATGTTCTACTCTTTTGTCAATCAGGAATCTGAACAAGATCATTGGTAGAGAACAAAGAAATTTCTCAGTGAGGTCATTATGAAATTGTTCCTTGACATTGTTGATAGAAACTCATTCTTTAATGGCGCATTCTTCACATAACTTGTTGAATTTTTTTTCAAACCACTCGGATAAATTCATGCGGCCTCCTTGGGTTAGTGTTTGGAGTATTTGTCCCTCATTTTCATCTATAGATCTTTTCATCCAAGAGTTTTTTCAGTGTGATCGGTATGGAGTCGACAAAATTTTCATGCGTCTCAGAGAAGAATTTCTCTCTTTCCTGAGCGATAGTCAACTTGTTTCTTCTAGCATAATTTTGGAGATAATGTGATATCTTTCACTCCCACTAGTCCTTAATCTATTGCTCTGATACCATCAAATCATACTCATTGTCATCTTATACATGTACCATCAACAACTGTACCAATGTTGTAGTCAAGTGGATTGCATAGTTACCAGTGATACATATTATATATTATGTAAGCAATGATATGTACAAGACACAAGTAATGATAGATAGAACAACAAGTATTTCTATACTCAGGAAGAACACATACATGGTTGATTACATAGATCGAATTGATTCTATATCCGGATCTCCAGCCTATTTATATGATTTACAAGAGGTTACATAACTATATGTCAGTTCAAATAACCGACATGTCCTGTGAGGTCAACATAATCTATTGATATACTTTACAAGTAGTCGGTTCTAGGACCTAGTCGGCTATCCAAATTAGTCTCTTCCAACAAGATCTAAAAGCATTTCATCAAAATCTATATCTTTCTTGTGTGCAATCCCCTTTACAACAAGTATAGACTTGTACCACTTTCTGCCTCCATCTTATTACTTGAACGTGTAAACCCAGTTATTCTGTAATGTTGTTTTTCATGTAGGCATTCGAACCAAGTCCCAAGTTTGGTTTCATCGCAAGGATTCAATGTCCTCTTTCATGCCTTGCTCCCACTTTTTTTGGGTTTCTACCTACAGTTCGTCATCCTTCCTAGTTTAACAAAATCCATCAACAATAAATAATATAGTGGATTATCATTAAGGGATTCTGCTTAACCTTGTAGATAGTCTAACAACAATTGCAAGAGTTTGAGGTATATGTTGCCGCTATTGTTGTTATAAATTTTGATTTTATGGAACCTATGGAATTTCATTTTCTTTTATTTAATCAAGCACTATGTATTCTTCTTTTTCCTTTTTTCCCCAGCAACTGATCTGTGTGCATGAGCTTCTCATTGAATACCACATCTCTAATCCTAAATATTTTTTTATTTACATAATCCCATAAGTGATAACCAAAATCATTAACTATGTATCCAATAAAAGTAAACTTCTTGGATTTTTCCTCAATCTTTGTTATATTTTCTGTATCAATATGAACAAATGCTTCACAACCAAAATTCTTCAAAAATGAGTAGTTTACCTTTTTACCTATTCATGCCTCCTCTATAATGCCACCATCCAAGGAGTTTGAAGGCCCTCTATTTATTAATTAAACAACAATGTCCACAATGTATACCCAAAATTGTAAGGGAAATCCTGCATCTAATATCATACTCCTTGCACTCTCCATGAATTTCATGTTCATCCTTTCTGACATACCATTTTCTTGTGGTGTTCCTGGAACTTCCTTCTCCCTACGAATCCCATGGTATGAATAGTAAATATCTAACTCCTTGTTGTATTATCCACCTCCATTAATCCAAGACACTTCAATTAATTTCCTATATCATTCTTAACTAAATATTTTCATTTCATAAAATTATCAAAAGCATTAGTTTTTTTTAACTCAATAAACCCAAGTTTTCCTAGTCGTGACATTGATAAAATTAACATAACAATTCTATCCACCAAGACATGATACAATAGATGTTCCCCATGCATCTATATTCACACACTATAACTTTTCACTTATTTTTCTTCCCATCTCTAAGAAATCTAGCTCTCTTATTTTTTCCATAAACAAAGTGCTCACATAAATCCAAATCAACTTGCTTCAAATCTAGCAACTTCCTTGAGTGGATAATATGCATCCCCTTCTCACTCATGTGACCAAGATTATGATGCCACAATGTTGTATCCACGCCTATAGAAGCTAAATAAATAGAAGAACCAACATTACCGATATATAAATACAATGTACCTACCTTCTCTCATTCTATTGTTACCAATGACTCTTTAGTGACCTTCCACAAATTTACTGTAAATGTAGATTTACAACCTTCACTTCCCAACTTCCCTAATGAAATTATATTTATTCTCAAATCAGAAATGTTCCTTACCTCTTTCAACACCCATTTTTTTCCATTCTCTAACTTTAATTGTATACTACCCTTTCCAACAATTTTACATGGTTCATCATCGCCCAAATAAACTTGTCCAAAATCAACTTGAACATAGTCTTGAAAATAATTCCTATGTGGTGTGGCATGAAATGATTTCCTTGAGTCTAACACTTAACACTCAATAATATTATCTAATGAAATGATTAAATCATCTTACAACACATCACCAACTACATTTTCTTCTTGATTATTCTCCTTTTGTCAATCTCCTTGTTTTTCTTTTAGAGACCTACATCCTTTCTTCATGTGTCATTTCTTACCACAATGCCACCACTCCAACATCCCTATGGATTTATATTTTCCCTTCTTATACTTCCCACAATTCTCTTGGCCCTTTACTCTCTCTATTTGTCCTCCCATATTCTCCACAATTAAAGAACTACATCGATGTCTCACCTAATATTTTTTATTGCATTTCCTCTCTAAAGATAACACCAACAACATCATCAAACTTTAAAGTGCTTGAACCAGAAATTGAATTACTCACAAGAATGACCAATACATTCCAACTTTTTGGCAATTAGAACCAAATCAAAACATCCCCAACATCATCATCAAAGTTTACTCTTATAGAACTTAATCGATTGATGATAGTGTTAAACTCGTTTAAATAATCAACAAAAGATCCACCTTTTGACATATTTGTGTGAAATAAATGCTTCATAAGAACTACCTTGTTGGAGGTAGATAATTTTTCATATAATTTATCCAATGCCTTTATTAAATACTTCATTGTCTTTGCTTTTGAAATGTTGAAATCCATTGACACTACTAGGAACAACCATATCATTCCTTGTGTCTTTCTATTAAGAACCCCGCATTCTACATCCTTAATAGTTACCAATTTCTTTTCCATTCTTCCCAATGGTAGGAACATATCTTATGATATAGATATTCCTCCATTTGTGTCTTCCATATCTAGTAGTTTTGATCATTAAATTTCTGGACCTTGAACTTACCTTCTTCTGCCATTTCTCCCCCTCAAGTGAGGAAACCCTCCTTCCCTACAATTTTATAAACCAAATAAACCTTCAACCGTAATACCAGTTGTTCAAAATAAGATCACAAAGAAATAAAAATAAAAATGAATGCAGAAATGAAAACACAAAAGAGCACAATGCAAGAGAGACATCAATATATGTGGTTCACCCAATATGGGATACATTCATGGAAAAACAACCAATCCTTCTTTTATTCTATCCAACAAAATAAAGGGATAAAACCTACAACACACCTCTTCACTCTCTTCATAGTCTATCTCACTCACTCTCTACACAACCATAACAAAAATACCTCTTAAAAAGAAGGTTTCCTTTAAAAAGTATATTTTTCATTAAAATGATTTATTTATTTACTTATATTTTAATTATTAGTTAAATGGAGAAAATTTTAATTCTCTAGCATATATTTAGGTTGAATTATGAAGTACTAAAGAGATCAAATCACTTGAACTCAAACATTTTTCTCAAGTTTTGCAGTTTAAAAAAGATTGGCTTGCACCTAGATTTGACCTATTTGCAATCAATTGGACCTAATTTGATTCCATAATTAAAATAGATTTATGATATCATAATAATCATTTTCTTTTATCATTTTTGATAAAGTATTTAATAAACTCAATATATATTCCTTTTTTATTTTAATAAAAACTTTACATTGTATTTTTATATTAATTATTATCTTATCACATAAATTATATTTTTTGTATTAAATTTTGTTTACCAAGAGTACTTCTAAATATTATAATAATTCATTAATTTCCATATTTTTTATATTATATTAGGGTCACTGCAAGCTAATGAGGGTCACTTTCAGCACGTTAGATGCAATAGAAAACTGGAAAAAAATCAGCAATCCCTCAAATTAATTGTTTTTTTTAGATACTTATGCAACATATCTTGCTTTGAGTAAAAAATATTAAATGTAGGAAATTGAATCATGTTTCCAAATATATAAGGTTTATGTATTGAAATTTTTTATAACTATGTCAAATTTCATATTTTCTAACAGTCACTTTTTTTTAGGGAAATGATAAGGTATATGTTTTCGTGGGTGCATCCTTTGAGGTCCTAAATGATGCTTTCAGGATACAAAACTTTGTAGGCATGTAGAAAACATATAACACTAGTGCAGCACTATTTTTCAAAAATAAATTTAGTAATTTTTAATTTTTTATAATTATCTAAGTGATCATTCCTCGAAAATGGTACATTTTTTGTCAGTGCATCCTTTGAAGGTCTTAATGAAATAATCATGAAATGTGTTTTTTATAGAAAGTATAGGTCAGTGTCTTCTAGTGCACCATATAATTTTTTTTTAAACAATTACGAATTGAAAAGGTTATGGGAAAAACACTAACGACATGTATTTTGAGTTAAGGAGTTAGGACACAATAGAAATTGAAAACAAATAGGAAAATATAATATTTTTTAATAAAAATTACATATTTAAAATATGCAGAAAAAATGGTATTTATGTTTAAGATTTTGTCAAAAATGACTGTGTGTAGCATACTGTAATGAGTGTGTAAACAACAACTTCTTCAGAAAATGGGGGAAATGCCCAATTAGCTATGGTTTATCATATACCATAACACATGTTTGATATTACCGAAGCAAATTCCAAACCATACACATAGGACTATTGGTGACATGCAAGCAAGTGAATTGGCGTGTTTAAATTCAAATTACATTTCCCGCCTTGTAGAATTTACAAACGCGTTCGCATTATATAACTACAAAATGCAAGCGTGTTATGTAACTATAAAACACGTGCGCATTATATAACTATAAAACACGAGCATGTTATGTAACTATAAGACACGAATCCGTGTTGTAGAGCTAAAAATCTAACACTATATGTAATATATCGAATGTATGGATAATAGTTTAGAGGGGGTGGGGAAGGGTCAAGGGCCTAGGAAGATGTTGGAAGTTCAAGTGGGGATGGTTAATAGTTGAGAGGGGGTTGGGAATGGTCAAGCTCCTAGGAGGATGTTGTAAATTTGAGTGGAGAAAGGAGGATAAGGTGGAGGGGAGGAAGTGGTGAGGGTTTGATGAGAGAGAGGATTGGTGAATGGAAAAGTGGATATGGAGTATTAGAGGAGGAATATGATGTGTTGGAGGAGAGAGGAGAAGGAGGGGGAAATTGAAGAGACGGAAATGAGATGCAATAAAACATATAATAGGGGTCATAATGGGGTAGGGGGTTGAGGAGAAGGGATAAGTTCAAAACATAGAAGAAGAGAGAGAGAGAGAGAGAGGGAGGAGGGGGGGTGAGGGAGGGATGAAGATAGGGTGAAGGAAAGAGATATTGAGGGAGTGATAAAAGGCATGTGTATGTGAGGGGTGACAGGGGAACAGACACAAGGAGAGAAAGGTGTAGGTTCACACATGTAGAAGGGGAGAGAGAGAGAGAGAGAGAGAGAGAGAGAGAGAGAGAGAGAGAGAGAGAGAGAGAGATATGGATGGTGTCACCATCATCACCATCATCTTCATCACCATATTCATCATCATCATCATCATCATCATCATCATGTTGATCGTCATCGTCTTCATCATCATGATCATCATCA
>LPNX010431134.1:337300-379800 GCA_001517045.1 Pseudotsuga menziesii | reverse complement strand
GAAGAAAATATTATTTGAACCATTGATGAGGATGTTTGACTTCCACCATCCAACTACCAAGAAGAGAATGAAGGACAACAAGTTACTACTGAAACACCAGACTGTATTGTTGATGCGCTAGATGATAGAATTCCAACCCCCTTACCTCCATTAGAAAGCACACGTCAAACAACTCTGAAGTGTATATAAGTTGATGAAGGGCTCCTCAATTCCATTGAAGGTATGCTATATAAACATAGTAGTGCTTATCAAACTCAACATATACTAAATAAATATTTTGTTTCTAAATGTGATGGAGATAAATGTAGATTATTTTTATCATTGTTAAAATCTAGGGGCATGAATATTGTTAGGAAATCGTTAGGGATAAAGATGATAAATAATTCTGGACCAAGTTCTCATATAGTTAAAATCTTAGTAGATGCCTTTGGTAAAATTGGTAAGAACACACGTTCAAAGGACCGCAATGCGGCTCGTTGTGTGTTGTCACAAACAATTGTAAATAAGAACACCGGGGTCCTTCGTTTTCTCAAGCCTACATCTAAACTAGTTAATTTGAATGTAAAAACCCTTTGTAGGTATTCTATTAGAAGAGAACATCTTGACACAACCACTTAGACAAATTTTTGGTCCTTTATTGGTCGGTTTCCATGTCGTGACATGAAGCTAGTTGATGTAGTAAAGGGACTAGTGTAGAGTTTTTGGCATGATCACGCAAGGCTTCTTCAAACCGGAAGGATGTACTAAAACTGAGAAGGGGTTCAAAGGATCGTGAAAGACATATTAATCATATTCTTGATTTAACATAGACATAACCATACGAGAAATTTATGAAGGAACATAGACAATTGAATTTGGGGCAAAGATGTTTTGAGAAATGTAAGCCCTTGTATGTTAGAATAAATACTCTTCGTAACACTTGTTGTTGTAGATACCATGTAAAATATGAATATTACTATGAAACATTTTTGTACATTCGTCGTGTGTTGCATACTAACCATGTGTAGGATTTCTCCTTGACAATACCACGGACTTCATCAAGAGAATTCATTCATAGTATCATGTGCAATAGGCCCGAGGGGAAAACATACTATGCAAAATATTATTTGGATGGAACTTGCTCCAACTGTGCTGGAATGGCATTATTGAGCCAATGTATGCACGAGTGTGGAGACAATGAATTTGGGAATATGGTTACAGACTTGAAAAGTTTCAAATATATCAGCTATAAAATAGTCCCAGGGAAAGAAAGAAAAAAAATACAATTGGTGACATCTTAGGTACATCCATTTATCTATAAATTTACGTTTGAACAGTTACATTTCATTCCTTACTTACAACAAAAACTGATATTGAGATTATTTTGTGTCAATGGGTACAAGTTAGTGACTTCATCAAGGAATTTATTGAAAAGACACATCAATATGTTTAGCATGTCCACTTGGCACGATGGCAGGATGAGAAGTTTAGAATATGCAGAGATACATTTCCCCATGGTACTATACTTTCAATTGTTGATTTTGATAAGAACTACACTCTATGATCCGAATTTATGCAGGAACACAACAGAATACACAAATAACCATAGAAACAAATATGCAGTGGAAATAACACTTCATTTCATTAATCAATAACTGAAACTTGTTTACATACATAATGGAAATAAACTAGCTAGAGTGCTGGTAACTTATCTCTGAGAAGAGATGTGGTAGCTACATGTTTCTGGAATTTGTGTTACAATGAGGCTCAAAGGCCTATATACTATTGAGAAACAATGGAAACCCTACACATCCAAAAACCTAACCCTAGGAGGTGAAACGCCAGAATGTCGGCCTCGTTGGGTAACTTGGTAGATCAATTTCCCGGGGTCGTAACTTTAGCATACTACCTTTGTTTGATGGACATGATACATCGTTAGAAAGATATGTTCAAGGACTACATCCATTAATAGTAAATATTGAGTCCGGAACAAACTCATATTTTCCCAAAGAAACGTCATTTAGGGCCTCAAAATGGCTCCAGAAGTTTAGGACCCGAAAACAACCAAAAAATAGTAAATTGTGCTACAATTAAGGAAACTAGAAAACTGAAAGAAAAAATGGTGGGGGTCCAAATGGAATAGGTGGGTGGCCACCAATATCCTCCTGGATCACTCTGCAACCTCAAAATGAGATCCAAAGTCAGTTTTATCACTTTGAGTAGGTTTCCTTGATGGTGCATATCACATATAGGCATGGCCCAAATAGCAGTGAAGAGCAAAGGGAAATTCTAAAGGAATATCGATTCTACATAAGTGATGATAGGTGCCATGAATTCCACTATGTATGCCATTGCTTCATCATGTTCTATGATCATTTGAAGGGAAGGAACATACAGATAGATCAAAACTAGATTTGGTCTGATGGATTTGCTGGTCAGTTAAAAAATGCATGCATATTTCAATGGTTGTGTTCATTGCATAAAAAATACAAAGTTCCACATACGTGGAACTATTTTGAGACTGGGCATGGTAAAGGAGAGCATGTGTCAAAATAGCCCTATGAAGAGAGGAATTGAAATTATCTACAGTATCTACATTTTGAAATGCTCAATCTATAGTCAGGTGGTGCATGCCAGTAACGGGAGAGGAATCAACTATGCGAGTAGAATCCACAAGAAAGAGACACATGGAGAGATTTTTTGGGGAGGTGGTAGACATAGATCATTCACATGCATGGGAATTCAATACTGTTCCTGGGACTCATGGCTTTCATTCGATTTGAAGCTCTGATAACCCATTATTTGAAATTTGGACCAGAAAACTCGCTTGTTTTTGCCTGCCTTGTTGTAATGGTGACTAGGATGGGTGTGAATCATTGGATTGGGTTGATGGATGGGATTGCATATCACTTCCAATTGATCATCATGAAATTGTTGAGTTAACTCCATTGGAAGAAGACCAATCATCTATTTCTATATATTTTGATTATGTCTCAAACCTTGTACAACCTAGTATGATGCATTTCCTTAACATTTTTGTGTTTATTTATGTAGTCTTGAAACTCACATTAATGGCCTTGTATCACATGAAAAATATTTGAGCATATACCTATAATCATATTATGCAGGACACATATACACAGTGGTTGCCTCAAAAGATAGTGAATGGGGTGGTGATTACCGGTTGGCACATTCTATAGAGGGAAAGAAAACCCTCATTATGTCCATGAATGACGATGAAAACAACCACTTCCCAATCGGGTCTATGGTTGTTAAAGGTGAATACCTTACACATGACAACAATGTAAGAAAGAAGGGTGGATATGTTTATAGGGATTACAAACCAGGTGCAAGTGTGTATCACTTTACCAACTTAATCATTGGTACAAACCTCCAGGTATGAACAATGCCTACCGAAATTCATTGAAGGTACGCTACTTCTTACCGGATACAAAGCACGAGAGACTAATGGAGACCATCATTATAATAGATGATCCGGAGGGCTTGGTTGTATGATAATAGGTGGGATCTAGTTTGATGAGGTATGTATCATAATTTTAATTTCCCATGTATTTTGCTTATGAATATGACAATTTTGTGTTCTTGATATGCGAAATTTTCCATATTGTTGTTTATAAATATGCCAAAAGTTATCTTGTATGTTAAGTTAATGAACATGCCAAATTTTACATATGATCAATAAACCCTATATATCAATCATATGAACATTTCAAGATCTAATTCACATGATATACATAACATTTGAATACATACATGTACCTCTTTAGGTCATACGTATCAAAGTTCTTTGTAGGCTCTCTTACAGGACTAAAACCCTAATTTTTCAAGTAGGTAATATTGTCAATGTTTTCAGCCGATATATAAAACTAGGATGATGGAAATAAGATGCCGCAATGATAACTTTTTGTTTTAAGGCTTGTATAATTTCCTTCTTGACAACTCACCTATTATACCATGTTAATTTTTCGATTATAACCATTAGTTCAGTGCATAAAGGTAACCATAAAACATTTACATAAAGAATTTAAAATGTAGGATCTAGTATCTGGAGGTGACCCGCAACTCGCCATAAATAGATTCTTGGGCCTTCGATCGATGAATCGTCGATTCCATTGGATTCGTGACCTGGGATTTTAGCTAGGGTGGCCTCTCCTGCCTGTCCATTTCCCGGTGACCTCTGTATAGGGTAGTTCCTAAAACTAGGGTTTTGCTCAGTAGGGGAAAATGCATTTCACGCCAATGAGGGCCAAACTTGGAAAGCCGTCGACGGTGGAGATGTGGTTGGCGTTGCCATATTTCCCATGCCCAAACATGCTAGCAGGATTTGACGGAATTCAAAATTGCGGCTCTGTGACATTTTTTGCACACCGGGCACAAGTCCACCAAGTGTCCTTGAATGGTATCTGGAGGTGACCTGCAACTCACCATTGATTGATGCTTGGGCCTTCGATCTATGAACCGTCGATTCTATTGGATTTGTGACGTGGGATTTTAGCTAGGGGGGGCCTCTCCCGCTTCTCCATTTCTTGATGACCACCGTATATGATGGTTTATGAAACTAGGGTTTCGTTCACTAGGGGACAATGCATTTCACGCCAATGAGGTCCAAACTTGGAAAGCCACGGATGGTGGGAATGTGGTTGGTGTTTCCATATTTCCCATGCCCAAATACGCTAGCAGTATTTGATGGAATTAAAATTTGCATCTCCTTTACATTTTTTTCACACTGGGCACAAGTCCACCAAGTGTCCCTGAACTGTATCTAGAGGTGACCTACAACTCACCATAGATCGATGCTTAGGCCTCATATTGATGAATCATCGATTTCCTTGGATTCATGACGTGGTATTTTAGCTAGGGGGGTCCTCTCCCACCTGTCCATTGCCTAGTGACCACCGTATATGGTGGTTTCTGAAACTAGGGTTTCGCTCAGTAGGGGACAATGCATTTCATGCCAACGAGGGCCAAACCTGGAAAGCCAGGGACAGTGGGGATGTGATTGGCGTTTCCATATTTCCCATGCCCAAACGTGCTAGTAGGATTTGAAGGAATTCAAAATTGCGGCTCCATGACGTTTTTTACGCACTGGGAAAAAGTCTACCAAGTGTCCCTGAACGTTATCTGGAGGTGATGTGCAACTCGCCATAGATCAATGCTTAGGTCTCTGATCAATGAACTGTCGATTCCGTTGGATTCATGACATGGGATTTTAGCTAAGTGAGCCCCTCTATTGCCTGTCCATTTCCCAATGACCATCATTTATGGTGGTTTCTGAAACTAGGGTTTCATTCAGTAAGGGACAATGCATTTCACACCAATGAGGGCCAAACTTGGAAATCCATGGACGATGGGGATGCAGTTGGCGTTGTCATATTTCACATGCCCAAAAACGCTAGCAGGAGTTGACGAAATTCAAAATTGTGGCTCTGTGACATTTTTTGCGCACCGGGCACAAGTCCACCAAGTGTCCCTGAACAGTATCTGGAGGTGACCTACAACTCGTCGTAGATTGATGCTCGGGCGTTCGATCGATGAAGCGTCAATTCTGTTGGATTCGTGACATGGGATTTTAGCTAGGGGGGGGGGGGGGGGCTCTCCCGCCTGTCCATTGCTTGATGACATCCGTATACGGTGGTTTCTGAAACTAGGGTTTCACTCAGTAGGGGACAATGCATTTCACGCCAATGAGGGAAAAACTTGGACAATACATTTCACGCCATTGAGGGCCAAACTTGGAAAATCGTAGCCTTAACTAGGGTTTATTGTTTAACATGCATGACCCATAACCATAACCCTACCAGGGAAACCCTAATCTTATCTTACTGTCAGAACTCAGTTCAAAAGCAATCTAATGTCCAACTCAACTTATTCAAATCCAGTGGAATTATGCTTCAAACCATGTTGATTCACAAAGTTGGTTCTCGGTCTTTGCATTCTATTGTAGTTCCTTTAATGCTGAGTGATTAGTCATTGGGTGCATGAGGTTTGTTGAATAGTGTTTTTGGTTGTTGATGAAATGTGAAGCATGTATTGCACTTAGTTTTATTAAATTACACTTGAGCATTGACTTAACTTGTAATTTAATCATCCAAACTCACAATTTTTAATTAGATATATCCAATTGGTATGCATGTAGTGAGTTCATTGAAACCTTGAAATACATTGTATTGCACTTAGATTTATTAAATTATACGAGCAAGAACTTTGAATTTACTTGTAATGATCATCCAAAATCATAATTTCTAATTAGATATCCAATTAGTGTGCATGTAGTGAGATCATTGAAACCTTTAAATATAATAGTTTGTTCTTTTGACATAGTGCATTCATAATTAATAGATAATCCACACAACTCAATACAATAGATTGACAAAAGAACATGTGGAAACCAAAGAACAAATTCAAAGTGAAATGTATCATTCATTTATAACTGAAATGTTAATGTACATGTCCCCAAAAGTACATATATATCCAAAAGTATCCAAAAGTACATATATATCCAAAAGTAACCAGAAGTACATGTCTCCAAAACTATCCAAGCCACATGTACATGTATCGAAATGTACATATCCCATAAGACACATCAAAACTCAAGCTTACTCTTGTTCTCTCCCAACGTTGGTCCTCTAGGACCAGTGTGCATCTCTGGATCCTGCAAATTAAATATTAATTGTTAAATTCAAGTAACTATGTACTAATACATTAGCTCGATAAAAGGCCATATCTAAATTAACTCAACAATTATCAACATGTTCATGGACATTGCATGAAACAATTGGTCATTAATGGACATCTCACCCCAGCGAGAGACCGTAACAAAGGGGATTATGTTCCTTGTGTAGCAGACGAAGCTATTGGTTGAACATCAAGGATGGTTGCATCCATGGTCGAACCAAAGGGGGCAGGAACTGCTAGTGGTGGTGGTGGCTACAATCACCAAATGTTGAAATAGTTAGACATGTGCATGAATAAATAATAGACAACAATAACATACTATGTCTAGATCATGTTCAAATAGTTGTACCTCTGTGTGGCTTATTGTTATTGCAGATTCCACATTGACTGTTGCATCAATAACTCCTGCTGGTGGTGGCTACAATCACCAAATGTTGAAATAGTTAGACATGCATGAATAAACATACACCAACAATAATAAACTATGTAACGATCATGTTGAAATAGTTGTACCTTTGTGTGACTTGTTGCTATTGTAGATGCAACATTGGTTGCTGCATCAACCATCCATGTGAGGTTTTCAATAGTAAACTCTAGCTCCTGATGCAGTAAACATGCAAATCAAACATTAACAAAAAAATTTATGCACTGGATTTAAAGTTAACCAAGAAATATCATCGAAGGATATACATTACCATGGTATTAGTAGTTCCATGGTCATGGACAACTGGAGGCTTGCTAGGAGTATGTTGCCTCATATACACATGACCCTTGTTCACGTATGGCCTATGAGGAGATACAACTCCAAGAAATGGTCCAGGTTTTTTGGTTGGTGCCTATAGTCAACAAGTGTTCATGTAGTTAGACATGCATGATTCAACGAACATACATGTATTTAAAAAATGACAATTTTAATTGTTTACCTAGAGCCCAAATGTTTCCTCGGTCAATACGACCATGGATTCTACCTCCATGACTGCTTTCCCTCGTGAAGGATCTGGCATCTGAATTTTTAATAATTGTAAATATTAGACCGTAGATAGCATTAGTGAACTAACATGTACAGTATGTGGAAATTAACAAATTAACAAGTATTAAAAAATTGAAATTTTAAAATGTTTACCTCGGCGTGAGATACGACAATGGGTGCTATATGAATCTCTCCACCAACCAAGGGATTAGTGGATGGAATGTCATGCCCAGATGTTTCCTTAGTCGATACGACCATGGATTCTACCTCCATCACTGCTTTCCCCCATGAAGGATCTGGCATATGCAAGTTTAATAATTGTAAATATTAGACCATAGATAGAATTAGTGAACTAACATGTACAGTATGTGGCAATTAACAAATTAACAAGAATTAAGAAACTGAAATTTTAAAATGTTTACCTCGGTGTCAGATACGGAAATGGGTGCTATATGAATCTCTCCACCAACCAAGGGATCAATGGATGGAATTTCATGCCCCTCTGTAGAGTGTGGAACATGAAACTCTAGGGCATCACTGTCGGCATAAAGCATCAACTGCAAGTTCACAAAATTAATATATTAGCTCAAACTATACATATGTGTATGTTGGGGCCTTGAAAATTGTAGGTAACAATAGTAGGGATTCTCCCCAATAAACGTTCCCAATTATCTTGTTATTTTTTGGTATGGGGAATCCATCCGGTTTACGGTCCGACTACTATAGGTCAAGTAACTATTAAAGTGTTTTAGCAGTTACAACCCGGTACACCGTATATTTGTTTTTAGTTTTTTAATATTTAAGTATGATGTGCAAATGCCTAACTAAATGAAGGCGGTAGAGATAATGAGGAGGGTCACAACATGATGCACAGATTCTTACCTCTCGTCTTACCTCTCTCGCTCCTAAATCACAAAACAAAGAGAAACGAACTGAGACACTAACCTATCCCTAGGGAGAAAAACTATAATTAATGGTGAGTAATGTATTGTATTACATGCATAAAGAAAATCACAAATAACTGTTAACATTCCTGAACACATGAATATCAATAGAAAGATGAACAACAAGATAGCTTATTGTTAATTTAAACATTCATTACTCAATCACGAATGTGGAAGTTTCACAAAAATAAACAGGAGTACATTCATAACATGAAATAATTCAATAGGTTAGAACGATCTCACAGTTCATGGAAACAAGCTGAAAAAGAAATAGTTCACATCCAACCAACCCATGGCAAACATTTGACACTCCACAAAACTTTCTCCAGCCAAAAACATATAACTTTATTATAATATGAATTAGTTCTTCTTACAATAAACTTCCTCAAGATAGTCTGAAAAAGGTCCTTTACTATCTAAAACTCTCCTATACTTATACAAAAAGAAGAAAAAAAATCTTGGGCTGCCCCTCATTGCCTCTTGAGCTTCCCCAACCTTTCCTTTACAAAAATTTGTCATGTAGCTTGTGAAAAAAAAAAATGAATATAATATATTACATCATTAATCAATATTCCCAAAACATTTCACTAGGAAGGCCCGGCTTGCTCGTTTCTGAACTTTTTCCATGCATTAGCATCTATTGCTATGCTTTCAAACCTAGAAGGCTCAAGGAATCGAATGTTAATCTCATACTTGGTAGCTTGGGTCTTCACACCCTCTATTCTAGCAGGAATCAGGTGCATATGGTCCTCCAATAAGTGTATGCTCATGGATGCATGTGCTACTTCATTTTTTAATATCCATTCATCCAAATCCTTGAACTGCTAGATTGCTTGTTCATCCTCATTGTATCTGTCCTATAAATGCTTTAAAAATAGTTCATGTTCAGGTAGCACCTCCAAACTCTTCTCAGCAGAAGTCTGACACCAATTATAGGCGAAGAGCACACTCCTGTAGAATTCGGCACAAGCTATCTTTGTCTTCTTCACTGTTTTTTAAAATTCTTCTATAATATTACTGACAAATTCCATTAACTCATATTCTTGCTTCAATGTTTGGTGATCTTTGATGGATAGGTCTGCAAGAGATTCTTTATTGGTTTCTACCCAAACCATTCCTCCCTTTAGAATTTCCTATATATCTTGAGTCTTATCCAGAAAATATAAAGTGGTACTTCCAGCCTGGTGTCTATCTGCTGAAATTTACATATTTCATCTTCTATCTGTAGTTGTATCTGATGGATCTTTTTCCTAAGCATCAGAGCATGCTCCTTTAAGGGTCAGATGTTAGCTGTTTGCTCCAAAGCACTCTTTAGCAATGTTGTCAATGATTTATTATGTTCTTCTAATGCTACTATTTGCGTCTGATATTACTTCTCCTTATATTCTGCAGTAGCCTTCTCTATTCCCAGCTCAGTAACTTTTCTTTCCAACTTGTTCTTTTCCTCATTTAATTTTCCAAACAATAGCTGAAGATTATCTTTCTTAGCCTTTAAACTCTGATGCTCTAGCTGTAGCTTTTGTAACTCTACCAAGGTAACCTGAGAGTTCTTCTCTGTATTTTTTGCAAATATTGCTAAAGCATCCTTATCTTCTTGCAAAGTTTGGCATTCTGTCATTGAAACCTTGACTTCACCTATCATGTTCTCATATTTTATTTTTAGATTCTGGCTTTCATCCATTTCTTTCTTTAAGGTTTCTTTCAGCTGAGCTACATTCTTTCTTGACTGCTCCAAATCAGTCATGATCCTGTCCATGTTGACTTCATTTATCGAGGTTAAAGCTACCCCAATCCTTGCTATCAACCATGGATCCTTATGAGTACCATGTACTACTGTCTTGTTCGTCACCATCTTCCCTACCTTTCCTCTAGTATCTACTTTTTTATCGGTTCTCTTAACATTTCTCTTCTTTTATTTGTCATAGAATATAGTATTAAAATTAGGTATTTCCTCCCCCCCGGTAGGCATGAAAGGAATAAAATCAAATTTAGAAATTGAAACTTCTCCTAACATACTACTAGAAGGAATAGTATGCTCCAAGGGATCAAGATCAGACTATCCTTGTTCTTGATCTGTAGGATATTGTCCTTCTTGTACGTCAGCTTGCTCTATGGGATGCTTTTCCTTATGGGGTTCTGTTAACCTAAAGCCCTCACTTTCTGCCTGTTTCTTCTTTATCTTAACTTCCTCTTTTCTTTTCTTTTCTTATTCTTCCTTCTTAACTGCTTCTTAAGCGGCTCGTTTATTTTCTTCTTCTTCAATCCTCAACCAATTCTCTGCTTCTTGTACCAATATGCTAGCATCTTCTTCTCTTTTCTTGGCGTGTTCCTCTTCTAGCTTCTTAGCTTTTTCTGCAGCCTTGCCCTTTCCTCCCATAGTTGTTATCTTTTGCTTGAAACTTTTCCTAAGGGCTGTCATGTTCTTTTCATTGTGGAAGGTTTCCTCATCCTTTTCCTAGAAGTCAGTGTACTCGAAATGAGCTCCTGCTTCTTTACAATAATTAGCTGCCTTATTTTCGGAGTCATTTCTATGAAAGTTCATTTCTCCAAAGCGAAAATATTCTAATTATTTAACAAACTCTGTTGCATTATTTACCCTTAAAAACTTATAACTTCCAACGAAGAAGGGTACTACAAGGTACACTGCCTTTTTATGTTCAAACAAAAAATTTCCTACTCCATCAATGTACAACTGTCTGATGACCTCCATGTGGAGTACATAATCTATAGCATATTTTGAGAGCAGAGAAGGAGCTCTCGAACCACCATACATCCTCACATAAAATCCATCCTCGATCAGATAATAACTCCCAAATTCTTGAATGATCTTAAATGCTTCCTCGGACATGCAATTACATTCTTCTAGGAAAATCAAAGTATATAGGGGCATAGTGAAATGCTCACAAATCTCCCTGTAGTAACTGTAATACTTATGAGCCCAAAACAATTTATAAGATATGTATACTGGGGTTCTGTCTTTCTCCCAATTGCACTTGAAAGCAGGGAAAGGATGAGTGCACAATATGCAATCAATTAAAATAGAACTCATGTAGAATTCAGATTTCTTCTGGGATAACCCTCCCAAGGCTGCACTTATACATGCTGAAAGACTGTTTGACACTATATTGGCCTAGTTGAAGATAGTTCCTTGTGTAGCAACAAAAAAGATGACTGGTATCCAACCAATCTTGAAACTTTTTCCATTTTCTCTACCAAAATTCCTGTTAAGCATCAAGGTACCTGGAAATGGTGACGTGGATGACCTGAACAGGAAAATATTTCCACAGGTGCAGAGGAGGACAAAACAAGTCTTGACAGCTGCACGCACACCTTCTTCGGACGATTTTGACAGTGCAAACTTTGACAAATCACAAGGCATGATATAACACATACATAACCTTTGATCGGGTGGGAAACCATCGGCGGGTAAACATTAAAGCCATCATAAAAATAGTCTAGAGGATATCCGCAATAGAGTGCATGAAAAGAACTACAAACCCGACACTATATTTTTAAAACAATATCAGACATTGGAAGCACTATCAACTATTCTTGGGACCAATTGTTGATAGCCCTCTGCAATTTCGGTTTTAGATTTCTCTACTACCCCGATGATTGCTTTGGGAAACGAGTATCGGCTACTGGAAAAGTTAATATCTATGGAATCAGCAAAGAAAAGGTAAAGCTTTTGGATCACTTTAAGACTAGCCTTCCGCAACGTTGGGCGGGATAAACACTACAACTCCAGCCTTTTCTGGTCAGCCAACACGACAGCGGGAAAAATTTAATCGGATATAGGAAACACTAAGGTGAAAGAAGACCCAGTTCATCGGATAAGTCTAGCACTAAGGAGCCAGAACTTCAGCAACAAAGTCTGAGAGGTAAAGAAAATTAACTCTGATGCATCGACGAAGGTTTTCAAGGGCTTCAGATAGACCACTTGGCAAGCTATATGACTCTACTTCCGCAACGTCGGAAGGCTAGTCCACTACGCTTCCGATATCAAAAGAATAGTTGACTAATCATCTGATACAGAAAAGTAAAAAGACCAAGTTTTTTAAGAGAATTTTCTGAACTTAGGGCATCTTTGGCAATAATAAAATACTCTTAGGCTAGTTTGAAGAAAAACAAATAAAAAGGGGGGCCCTAAAATTGAAATTTTTTGGGGAAATAGTTGCAGCTGCAACAATTGGCAACTACCTGGTGAACACAGATCTCTGAACAATTTACTCTTTGATCAATAGGTTGTTTTGATAATACCAATTTGCTAAATTTCTTCAAGATATCCGGATTTCCCAAAATGTAAGATGTATGCACTTTAATCATTGATTATAGTCCAAGTTATGGAAAAAGGGGAACCAGGATTTCAAAGTCTAGATAACTCTTTCGAGGCCAAGAGTATGAGTTTCGGTTTACCTCTATCTTTGGGTAGTTTCCAACTCCAACACCACAAGATCGTAACATATGGTAAACAGATATATTCGTTTGTTCCTCATTTCCATGCCATTTTGCACTTTTTTGTGCTTTTGGACTTTTGTCCCCTTTTGAGTCCTCCTATTTGCCTTCTTTCTGAATTTTAATTCAGGATCCTCTATCCATAGTGTCCTTTTGTGTGAGAGATATTTTAATTTCAACCCACGGACGGAGAAGAAATTTGGCAATCTCATTCATACTGATGTGGTTTAGTACGTGTTCTGATACGTATTGATTTTTAGGAGATTTTGACTCTCATTCACCTTTTGGCTTTCAATTAATGGAATGGGATTATTTAAATATAATACACTGTTTACCTTGCTTCCTTTCCATGGGTCTTTTGTTGTTACCCCCTAGGACAGTTTTTAATGTGAAATGAATGGAGCCTCAAAATAGTACTCTGGACTTTTATATCCTAAGTTATTTCACAAGGATTAAGCAGGACTTCAATGTGTTCATAACCATTTAGAAAATTTTCTAAACTTGAAGAAATTCTTTCAAACATTATATGAATCAATAGTAGGAAGTCTTGTAGTCAAATATTTCAGTTAATCCAGAATTCTGATGAACTCCATAGAACCAAAAGTCGTGCTGTTTAATTGACCATAAGCAAAACAAAATTTTACAATCAATCGAACTCTAAGCAAATAAAGAAAACAACTAAAAATACTCTAAAGTAAACAATAAACCAAACATTTATTTATGTACAAGAAAACAAAATCAAAATGATCAAGAAAAATAAGGCTTGAGAACTAAACCATTTACTGGTAAGTTCTCTTCCCACCCCTGTAAGTCTTGCAACTTGTAAGTCGAACGACCTAGCTTTGCTGCAATTTGAAAAGGGCCTACCCATAATTGCTGAAACTTAGTGTGCCTTCCCTTCTCAACGTGCGGGTGATCCCACTTAAGAACCAGATCTCCTACTTCGAACTCTTTGTTCCCAGCTTTGTGCTTGTCAAACCAACACTTCACTATTTCTTGTTGATGCTTAAACTTTTCCTGGGATTTGGACCTAGACTCTTTTGACTTCAACAGATTATAGATTTGGATTTGTAGAATTTCATAATCAGTATAGACTCTTGGGCTATTATGGAAGATGGCAATAGAATATTTGGAGGTAGGACAGCTTCCTTTCCATAAACGAGAGTGTATGATGACACACCTAAGGAATTTTTGGGTGTGACTCTATTAGCCCAGAGAGCATTAGATAAAGCTAAATGCTAGCTCCTTTGATTTTCTATCACTATTTTCTTTAGAACTTTAATCAGATTTTTGTTTGTGGATTCCGCCAAACCATTTCCTTGTGGGTAATAATTTGCAGAATAATGCAACTTAATTCCTCTTTCATTAGAAAATGCAGTCAATCTAATAGAAGAAAAATAAGAAGCATTATAAAAAACCATGGAAATTGGAACCCCAAACCTGGTCATAATATGGTTCTACAAGAAATCCATAACTGCATCTTCATTTACTTTCTGTAGTGGTCTGGCCTCTACCCATCTGGTGAAGTAATCAGTTGTTGTTAGAATATACTTGTGCTACAAGGAGGAATTTGGGTTTATTTCTCCGATAATATCGATTCCCCATTGTTCAAATGGTTCTGAGATGACTACTGGTTTCAATGGTCCTACTACTTTAGCTTGTCTTCCAACACATCTCTGACAAGCATCACATTTTCTAACATGAGCATGAGTATCCTTAAACAATGTAGGCTAGTAATATCCAGCTCTAAGTATATTATTTGTTGTTGTGTACCCTGAAAAGTGACCTCCAACAGGTCCATCATGCAATTTTGCTACGACCTTCTTTGCATCTTCTTGTTCCAAGCACCTGAGAAAGATTCCATCATAGTTCTTTCTAAATAGTATTCCATCAATGATCTGATATAAAGCTGATTTCAAACGTAATGCTCTTCTTTGCTTGGGACTCCAATGCTTTGACAAATACCCTTCTTTGAGATAATGGACTAGGTCCCGATACCAGGAGTCTGGAGCTGTAAATGAAGGACATACATCCACCATATGTAGTTCAGCTTCATTATCCCAGCTTCTTTCTTCATTGTTTTGACCTTCAGTCATTAGTTTACAAAGTCCTTCTCCTTTAACTATAGTTGCTGGTTTGAACTCAAGATCGTATTCTTGTAAAGCAGTCACCCAGTTGCCTCTTCTTTCTCCTAATTCCTTTTGTACAAAAAGAGATCGTATGGCTGGGTGTGGAACTATTACTTTGGTGCAATTATTAAGTATATATGGCCTGAATTGTTTTACCACTTTAAAAACTGCATAGGCTTGTTTGTCAACTGTGGGATAGTTCAATTCAGCCCCTTGCATACCAGTGTTCATAAATGATATGGGGTACTCATCTCCCCCATCTTCTTTCTGTGTAAGCATAATTGCTAATGAATCATCAGACGCAAAAGTATACAGAACAAAATCCTTTTCAAAATTTGGACTTTTGAGTGATGGTGCATGAGCAACAGATGTTTTTATCTTGCTGAATGCATTCTTCTCCAAATTAGTCCATTTGAATTGCACACTCTGTTTAACCATTTTCTGCAAAGGTTTGACGATTTGAGCAAAGTCTGGTACAAAACCTCATGCAAAATTGATTGTCCCCATAAAAGATTGCATACCATTTTTATTATGGGGTAAAGGGATCTGTTCTATGGCTCTAATCCTCTACGGGTCTATGGAGATCCCTTTCTTAGAAATGACATGACCTAGTAGCTTTCCTTCTGTGACTGCAAACACACATTTCTTGGGATTTAGTGAAATACCATATTTTCGGCAACACTCAAAAATATGTTTCAAATGAAATGCATGCTCTTCTCTCTTTTTCAAAAATATTGTAACATCATCTAGATAAACCACAAAACTATGGCCAATCAGATCATGGAAATCTATATCCATGGCCCTCTGGAATGTAGCTCCATCGTTGATAAGTCCAAAGAGAATCCTCTGATACACAAAAGTTCCCCACTTGGTTTTGAAAGTCGTCTTGAGCCTATCTTCTTCTACTACTAATACTTGATTATAACCGGAGAATCCATCTAATAATGAAAAAAATTCAGAGCCTAAAACCATCTGTAGTATTTGTTCCATGGGTGGGATAGGATAATTATCTTTATCTGATGCACGATTGAGATTTCTGAAATTAATGCAAAGTCTAATTTCTCCGGAATTTTTTCGTACTAGTACCAAGTTAGAAACCCATTCTGAATGTTTGACTTTAAATATGATTTTAGCATCCAACAACTTTTTTACCTCATTTTGAATTAAAGGTTCCAGCTTAGGACGCATCTTTCTCAAAGGCTGTTGGTAAGGCTTGATTCCAACTTTGATTGGGATAACATGTTGTATGATCTTCGTGTCATAAGTTTTGAGATATTCATAGGTCCAAGCAAACACATCCTTGTACTGCTTGAATAAACTAATTAACTTACTCCTTTCTCTGGGAGAACAAACCACTTATACTATGAAACGAGAACTCGACACAGTTCTCATTTTTCTCTCTCCTAATTTTAGTAGCTATGTTTACTTGCGTTTCAAAAAGGGTTGATACCAGTATCACACATTTTCATTTTGAGGCATTTTTTTGGGCCGTTGAATCATCTTTGTGGTAAAATATTTTTAATTTCTATTTCCACGTGTGTTTTTTAGAAATTTAATAAAATAACATAGATTTAAAAGCAAGTTATAATGAAAAACATATACATTTTGCAATCTTTTCTTTAAAATAAAACATTTTTATGGTCAAAATAAGATAATTTTATTGACAAAATTGTAAAAAAATCCAGAAAATAAAGACATTTAAAACCATTTTCAATGAATTTTCAGAGATTTTTTGTATAAAAATGATACTATTTCATATTATTTTGCAAAAGGTGAAGATTCACATAAATTTAAGAAAAACTATAACATATATTTGTAAATGACATATTAAAAACATTATATATAGAAATTTTATTTCTAAAATAAAGTTTGAAAGTAAAAACATTACTAATATATCTTATCAAAAAATTGTCAAATTTAACATTTTATTCAAGAAATGAAACTAATCAACAATATCATGTAAGACAAATTCTTCATCTAAATTGGAATTTTATGGAGCCTGGATTTCTTCTTGACATCAATGTCGTCTTCCATTGGGTCTTTTATGTTACCCATTTCAAATATTTTTCTTTATATCTTAATTTTTTAACCACTGCATTTCAAGTCAACATCTAACTATGTTTGTCTTCACTATTTTCATTTATTAAAACATATTCATAAATCTCATTAATGAAGCTACATATATTAGACTTTTACCTATAGCTAAAATATATACAAATATTAAAAAAAAAACAAACAGATAAAATAATGTTAAAAACTAATCTTTTTTAAAAAATTTAAAATATATATATATATATATATATATATATATATATGATTTTCATAAACAAATAAAATAAACAAATCAAAACAAAAATAACAAATAAAATAAGTAAAACAAAAATAAACAAATAAAACAACAATAAACAAAACAAATAACAAATAAAGTAAACAAAACAAATAACAAATAACACATAAAAAACAAAAAAACAAAAACAAATAAAGTAAGATATATAACAAAATAAAACAACCAAAAAAACCAAAATATAGTAACAAAGGTAGCATGTAAAAGGGTAGGGAGGAGCGGCGCGATTCTCAGAATCGCGCCACCCGTCTACAAACCACCTCCGCCGCCATGCCGCCACTCCACCACTCCGTAACTCGCCACACGTGTTGTGAAACTCTTGCCTGCACCATATATATAGTTACCATGATATCATATATGAAATTCTATGGGTTTTATGTATTAGATAAACCCTTAGTTTTCATTTTGCATCGACATTGGTCCAACAATCCTTTGGTGCACCATAACATAAATATCAGCCCTTGAAAGATGCTTTGGAATCATTTCCACATAAAACACCCAAACAAAGAATGAATATCATTGATTACTTTCATGAAATGCCGTCGTTATTTTGGCAATGTTCTTTCCAAAAAAAATAATATCCTGATCACACTTTACCTAGTTCTAGGCCAAATAAAGAAGAGAAGTTTTGGTCCTTATAGTACCATACTTGGGAAATGGTAAAAATATATCAATCATACAATAGTTGGGAAAGTGTGTGTGTGTTAATATAGTATGAGTGGACTTTGGTAGTGCGACCACTACCCTGTTGTGGGTGCCACAATTGAAATGTTTGGACAATGTTCTCCATAGTTGGCCTCTATGTGGGAGATGGATTGATACATTCAAATGTCATTTTCATCAAACAAATAACTTTATCAATACAAATCCATTGAGAACCCTTAACTATGCTATCCATTATATCTTTTACAAACACCTCGTTCCACGCACCATCCTTATCCTTCTCAGCGCCCATGAAAATACTCTCAAATATATTCAACTCTTCGCTTGCTCCTACCCCACCGGATGTCTTCCGCTTATCACTTCCTATACCAGCACTCCAAAGCTATACACACCGCACTACTCCGTTTCTTTCATTTCATAACCCAATATTTATGCACAGTCATTCAAACTTCAAACACATAAATACAATAATTTTATTGTAATGAAAAGAAGAGGAATCTAGTAATGACTTTGATTTACCAAGGGCCATGTATCCAAAGGAGCTTGAAACTTTACTCTAGTTGGAATTTTCTGGGTTGAGGAGCTTGGTGGTTTCGAAGTCGACAACGCATGTTTGGAATGTCTAGTCCAGCAACGCGTTATTGCATGATATGTCGCAGTGGATGATGGGCGGATTGTAGTTGTGATGGAGGTAAGCCAACACATGAGCTATCCCTGCTACGATCTCCCACCGATCCCGCCACTGCATATTCTTGGATTTATCGTTGTTCATAATTTGCCCCAAACCCCCATTCTCCATATACGTGCGTACACCAGAAGCTTCAATTCACTGACAACAATATCCGTACAACTTCACAATGTTTCGGCATCGAATCCCCGCCAGGGTTTTGATTTTCGACATGAAGCTCCTCTATTTTCGATGACATCATCAACGGATGGATAGAACTTTTTTACAGCCACAATTTTGCCAGACGGAAGAATTGCTTTATATACGGCAGTGAAACCGCCTTTGCCAATGCAGTATCTATTGTTGAAATTCTCTGTGGCTTTCAAGATGGTACGATTTGCAGGAAGTAGAAAAAGAACTGGAGAGAAAATGCAGGCTATTGCAAGAGGCAAAATTTTCTCACCTCTGGAGGCGTGCAAGAGGCAAAAAAACCAAAATATAGTAACAAAGGTAGCATGTAAAAGGGTAGGGAGGAGCGCGGCGCAATTCTCAGAATCGCGCCACCCATTTACAAACCACCTCTGCCGCCCACCTCCGCTGCCACTCCACGACTCCGTAACTCGCCACACGTGTTGTGAAACTCTTGCATGCACCATATATATAGTTACCATGATATCATATATGAACTTCTACGGGTTTTATGTATTAGATAAACCCTTAGTTTTCATTTTGCATCGACATTGGTCCAACAGTCCTTTGGTGCACCATAACATAAATCTCAGCCCTCAAAAGATGGTTTGGAATCAGCACCCATGGTTGGATTGCTAATGTTGGAGTTAAGGGGATGGAGGTGGTTTAGGTGAATTTAATGAGTGAGGAGATATAAACCTTCATGCATTTAGCACTTAGGAGAGAGAAACCCTCATGGATATAGCGCTCCAATAGTGTTAAGTAAAGTTTCGAAAGTGAATGGTTTTCACTAGAATAAATGAGGAGTTATTATGATTCACCTTGGTGAATTGTTTGTAACATTAACTCAAGTAAATTATGTCAAAATTACTAGGATGTTAACTTTGCATGCTAGTAGAATTCATTTGAGTGCAAAAAGGTAGATGTGTTTTTTATTAATTTTTTTAGTTTTTATAAGTTTGTGTTTTATTTTTATTTTTTTATTTTCTACTATGTTTTCTCAAAATATTTGTTTTAACAAAAATATTTTACTTTTTTTAAGTTTAAAAATATAGGTTTTTTACATAACAAGTTTTTATATAAGTTTTTTTGGCATAAGCTTGTGAGAAACATAGTTAAAATGTTATTTTTAATTTTTTCGTTTTTTTTAAACTAAAAAAAATTAGAATTTGTTATCATTTTTTTTTTTAAATTAAAATTTTTTGGGTTAAAATTACTTTTTTTAAGATAAAGTTATATAAATCTTTTTTTCACCCTTGGTTTAACTTTTGATTTGATTTCATTAGGAATAGCATCATAATTTCTTTAATTTTCTATGGTTAGAGTAGTGAAATTATTTATGAAATATTTTTTTTGGTTTGATATGCAAGTTTAAAAAAAGTTGTAATTTATCAATTGAAGAAAAAACAAAATTCCCAATTTAGGGGTTGATTTCAAATTTCTATAAACAATAGTATGGGATGTTTAGGCCATGGCTCTATTTTTTACCCCGAAAAAAAAAACATGCATACTGGTATCAACATTTTTCTATTTGGGGAGTGTTTTTGGTGTTTTTATGCAAAAATCATCATTTTTATGGTTAGAGTTCTCATTCTTAGTATAAAGTTCTCATTTCATAGTATAAGTGGTTAACAACACTCCCCCAGATTTACATATTTGGGTTCAGCTTCAGTCCCTAAATTTATCAGCTTGAATTGTAAAGACGAGCTATGAGTCTTGACATTCGTTGGCTTTCTAAACTTGTTATCTAAATCAAACATTTGTTCCAAGGTCCCAACTCCTTTTGGAATAAATTTCCCAAACTTTAATTCTGCTTGATGTTCTTCATCATCTATTATTGCTCCTTTGAAAGTATCATCATTCATCAAATACTCCAAAATTTTCTGATCATTGTTAAAAACCCTTAGATTTTTGATGTTATCTGGAACAGAGGGCCTGAAAAGTAATTCAATAGAGCATCTATTATTTGAAGGTACTAATCTTGCGGCTGAGGTAGCTAGTAAATCAGCTGCCGCATTCTTTAATCTAGGAATTGACACAATATCGAATGCATGAAAATTTATCAGCAAATCCCAAACTTCATTTTGGTAAGCTTTCAAATGTGGTGAAATGTAGTGTATTTTGTTCCGAAATTGCTTAAAAACGATTTTAGAATCTCCATATACTTTCAGATTATTTACTTTCAATTCTATTGCTTTTTTAAGTCCATGAATTAGTGCTTCGTATTCATCTGTGTTATTTGTGCATTCGAATTCTAACCTACATGAAAGAATTTTTTTTTGTATCAATCAGGACACAGGCAGCCCCTGATCCTTCCAATGTTTTAGAACCATCGAAATAAATAATCCAAAAACTTTCTACTTCTATTGAATTTGAGTTACAAACTACATCTGAAACTAAATATACTATGTTACAGTCAATCTCATCAGCCCATGAAAATCGAAGGAGATCGGGTTGAATATTAGGTATACTGCTGGCTTCTTCAGCTTGGTAGTTTCCCGGTTCCAGTTCAATGAAATAGTTTCCCAACACAGAGTTTACTGGTTCATTTTTTCCTTTTAACTGAGTCACATTATATTTCATTTGAGGCTCCCTTAACACTTTTATTTGATTTTGACATCCTTTAAAAGGAAACCACAAATGTGACCAATCTAATGCAAAATATCCTTCTAACCTTGTTGACTAGTCTCGGCTCAAAACCAAACCATAAGCATCTGGTATGTCTACTACTACAATGTCGATGTACTGACATACCCTTTCATCTGTGGATAAACGAATCAGAACATCCTCCATTTCTCCTATTACTTTTACTATTGTTCTGTCTAATTGAAGAACTTGTCCAGTGGTTGGTTTAGGTTGACCATTGATTTGCTTCCAGACTAAAAGTGGCATAACATTGACTGATGCTCTTGAGTCCACTAAACAGTTATGCACATTATAGTTGAAAATTTGAAAGGTTAGGAGAAATGCTGGAGTTTTATACCTAGATTTTCCTCCTAAACTTGCCTCACCAATCTCTTCCTTAGGTTGGTTGTCACTGGGAGGCTCCTATTTTGGTGTCTCAAGCGCTTTTAAAAGCTTCTCCTTTTGCTGAGGTAAATTGCACATTTCAAACAATGAGATATTTTCTTTATCCTTTTTAATGTCTTCCACAACATCATATCCCATCTCATGTTATTTGAGATTCTTCTTGACATTGTTAGTTTTACTTTCAGTAGGCTTTACAGGTGTGTTGACTTTCTTAGGATCCTAACTTGAAATGACAAATTCAAGTATTTTAATAGTCGAAGTGTTGTTCTTTATCTTCTTCATGTTTTCATGAAGTTTCTTAATCTTTGGAAGTATTGAATTATCTTCTTTTAACAAATTCTGACTTCTTGTTGTTACATTAGTTTCTGGTGTTTCTTCTTGCATCAGAAAGTCTTCATCTTCCATATTAAACATAAAAACACAGTCCCATAAAACTAAGGTATCTTCCTCTTGTGTTTTTATAGGTTCATGATCTTTTTCTTTCTCCTCACCAGTTTCTGTCAATTTGGAGTCCAATAATTGATTCATTACTAATGTCATAGAATTAATCCATTATGGGAAATTCTTCTCAAAATGAGGCTGCTAATGAAAGGTACAAAAATTGTCCATGCCTACATCGGTTAAATTCATTGCTAAAGGACTATGTGGAGGAGGTTTAGGTTGGCTATTGTCTTCCCTTTTTTTATAATAAGGATTATATGGTTTATGAGCCTCTTTTTCCTTTTCTAAATCTATCACCCTTTTTGATAATTTTTGCATCATCTTCACGATCCCTTCGAAATCATGTGATCGCTCATCCTTAGGATTAGTCAGCAATAAAAGTTTCTTGTTTCCAAAAGTCTTCTCTTCTGACAGCACAGGGTTATTTTCTGTACTCTCCATCTCTGCCTCTAACTTCTCAGCTTCTTCATAGGTTTCTACTAATGTGGGTCTAATCGATCTCTTGGCGAACATGGCTAGATCAGGCATGAGAGCTGAGGTATAGTATTCAATTAGGGCATTTTCAGATGGTTTGTTAGCTGCATTGAAATTGTTTAGGTAAGCATCAAACCTTTGAGTGAAGTTATGCACTCTTTCCTTCTTTTCCTTCTTTAGAGAAATTAACCCTTTCATTAAAGTTGCATGAGTTTTTTGGACTACATATTTGCTTCTAAACAATATCTCAAAAGTATTCCAATTTGTGATTGAATTTGCAGGTAGAGCAAAATACCATGAGGATGCTTTTCCTTTCAGGGTGTGAGGAAACAATCTACAGACCACATATTCATTCTCTCTAGCTCGTAGTCCCTCTAAAGCCAAGTAAAAACTCTACAAATCATCATCTACGACAATTCCTTCACTTGGTTTAAACTTGGGTAACATCTTGTCAAAAGTCTGAGGAAAATCATGCAAGGGAGGTGTCAGGTTTAAATGAGACCTAGCCCTCCAAGCAGGTTATGGAGGTGGCTGATTTGCATTTACATTAGCCATGATTTTGGGTGGAGTATGTGGTGGGGATTGAACAGGAGTTTGAAAAGGTGAACAGAGAGGGGAATTTGGTCCCAATTGATCCAAAGGTTGGTCAACTTCTTGTAAGGTTGTTTCTACCGATTCTTCAAGATATTCTACCAACACCGAGTCTTCCAATTAAGGGCGATCCTTCTTCTAATACTCTCTTCTAGGTAGGACAAAGATAATAGGTAATCCTCCAATCTTTTTAGCGTATGCCTTGGTAATTCTCCTTAAATCGTCAACTACTTCGTTATCAATGGGATAAAGATACCATGTTTCTTTTTCTTCAAGAGTGGGTTTGTGAAGCAAACTATTTTCAAAACTGTCACCAGTGGAGTAATTTCAAGAAAGCGGGCTTCCTCGGCTAGCCATGCACTGGTGGCCCTCCTTCTAGCACCAAAACTTTTGGGGCCTAGAAAATTACAGGTAACAACAGTAGGGATTCTCCCCAATAAACATTCCCAATTAGCTCGTTATTGTTTGGTATGGGGAATCCATCCAGCTACCGTAGGTCAAGTAATGATTAAAGTGTTTTACCCATTATGGCCCAGTCCACCGTATTTTTTTTTTAGTTTTTTAATATTTAAGTATGATGTGCAAATGCCTAACTAAATGTAGGAAATAGAGATAATGAGGAGGGTCACAACATGATGCACAAGTTATTACCTCTCGTCTTACCTCTCTCCCTCCTAAATCACAAAAAAAAGAGAAACTAACTGAGACTCACTAACCTATCCCTAGGGAGAAAAACTGTAATTAATGGTGAGTAATGTATTGTAAAATGCATAAATAAAATCATAGATAGCTGTTAACATTCCTGAACACATGAATATCAATAAAAACATGAACAACAAGATAGCTTATTGTTAATTAAAACATTCATTATTCAATCGGGAATGTGGAAGTTTCACAAAAATAAACAGGAGTACATTCATAACATGAAAGAATTCAATAGGTTAGAACGATCTCACAGTTCATGGAAACAAGCTGAAAAAGAAATAGTTCACATCCAAACAGCCCATGGAAAACATTTGACACTCCACAAAACTTTCTCCAGCCAAAAACATATAACTCTTTATTATAAGATGAATTAGTTATTCTTACAATAAGCTTCCTCAAGATAGTCTAAAAAAGGTCCTTTACTACCTAAATCTCTCCTATACTTATACAAAAAGCAAAAAAAACTCTTGGGATGCCCCTCATTGCCTCTTGAGCTTCCCCAACCTTTCCTTTACAAAAATTTGTCTTGTAGCTTGTGCACAAAAATTAATATAATATATTACATCATTAATCAATATTCCCAAATCATTTCACTAGGAAGGACCAGCTTGCTCGTTTGTGAACTCTTTCCATACATTAGCATCTGCTGATATGCTTTCAAACCCAGAAGGCTCAAGGAATCGAATGTTAATCTCATACTTGGCAGCTTTCACACCCTCTATTCTAGCAGGAACCAGGCACATCCGGTCCTCTAATAAGTGTATGCTCATGGCTGCATGTGCTACATCATTTCTTCATATCCATTCATCCAAATCCTTGACCTGCTGGATTGCTTGTTCATCCTCATTGTATTTGTCCTGTAAATGCTTTAAAAATAGTTCATGTTCAGGTAGCACCTCCAATCTATTGTCAGCAGAAGTCTGACACTGATTATAGGTGAAGATCACTCCTACATAATTTGGCACAAGTTATCTTTGTCTTCTTCACTGTTTTTTTAAATTCTTCTACAATATTACTAGCGAATTACATTAACTCATATTCTTGATTCAATGTTTGCTGATCTTTAACGGATAGTTCTACGGGAGATTCTTTATTGGTTTCTACCCAAACCATTCTTCCCTTTAGAATTGCCAATATATCCCGAGTCCTATCCAGAAAATATGAAGTGGTACTTACAATCTCTTCCATCCTAGTGTCTATATGTTGAACTTTACATCTTTCATCTTCTATCTGTAGTATCAGAGCATGGATATTTTTTCTAAGTATCAGAGCATGCTCCTTTAAGGGCCAGATGTCAGCTTTCTACTCCACAACACTCTTTAGCAATGCTGTCAATGAATTCTATTGTTCTTCTAAAGATGCTATCTACGTCTGATATTGCTTCTCCTTATCTTCTGCAGTAGCCTTCTCTATTCCCAGCTCAGTGACTTTGCTCTCCAACTTGTTCTTTTCCTCATTTAATTTTCCAAACGATAGCTGAAGATTATATTTCTCAGCCATTAAACTCTGATGCTCTAGCTATAGCTTTTGTAACTCTGCCAAGGTAACTTGAGAATTCTTCTCTGTATTTTCAGCAGATATTGATAAAGCATCCTTATCTGCTTGCATAGTTTGGCATTATGTCCTTGAAACCTTGAATTCACCTATCATGTTCTCATATTTTCTTTTTAGATTTTGGTTTTCATCCCTTTCTTTCTTTAAGGTTTCCTTCAGTTGAGCTACGTTCTTCCGTGACTACTCCAAATCAGTCATGATCATGTCCATGTTGTCTTTAGTTGCCAAGGTTAAAGCTAGCCCATTCCTTGCTATTAACTGTGGATCCTTATGAGTACCATGTACTACTCTCTTGTATGTCACCATATTCCTTGGCTTTCCTCCAGTATCTAGTTTTTTCTCAGTTCTCTTAACAATTCTCTTTTTCCTTTGTCATAGAATATAGTATTAAAATCAGGTTTTTCCTCCCCCTCGGTAGGCATGAAAGGAATCGAATCAAATTTAGAAATTGAAACTTCTCCTAACATACTGCCAGAAGGAACAGTAGGCTCCAAGGGATCAAGATCGAACTGTCCTTTTTCTTGATCTATAGGATCTTTTCCTTCTTGTACATCAACTTGCTCTGTGGTTTGCTTTTCCTTTTGGGGTTCTGTTAACTTGAAGCCCTCACTTTCTGCTTGTTTCTTCTTGATCTCAAATTCCTCTTTTCTTTTCTTTTCTTCTTCTTCCTTCTTAGCTGCTTCTTCAGCAACTTGTTTCTTTTCTTCTTCTTCAATCCTCAACCAATTCTCTGCTTCTTGTACCAATCTGCTAGCATCTTCTTCTCTTTTCTTGGCATGTTCCTCTTCTAGCTTCTTAGCTTTTTCTGCAACCTTGCCCTTTCCTCCCACAGTTGTTATCTTTTGCTTGAAACTTTTCTTGAGGGCTGTCATGTTCTTTGCATTGTGGAAGGTTTCCTCATCCTTGTCCCAGAAGTCAATGTACTCGAAGTGAACTCCTGCTTCTTTACAATAATCAGCTACCTTGTTTTCAGAGTCATTTATGTAAAAGTTCATTTCTCCAAAGTGAAAATATTCTAATTCTTTAACAAACTCTATTGCATTCTTTACCCTTGAAAACTTATAACTTCTAATGAAGAAGGGCACTGTAGGGTACACTACCTTTTTATGTTCAAACAAAAAATTTCCTACTCGATCAATGTACAAATGTCTGACGGCCTCCATGTGGAGTACATAACCTGTAGCATATTTTGGGAGCAGAGAAGGAGCTCTCGAACCACCATACATCCTCACATACAATCCATCCTCTTTTAGATAATAAATCCCAAATTCTTGTATGACCTTAAATGCTTCCTCAGACATGCAATTACATTTTGTTAGGAAAATCAGATTATATAAGGGCATAATGAAATGCTCACAAATCTCCCTATAGTAACTGTAATACTTATGAGCCCAAAACAATTTATAAGTTGTGTATATTGGGGTTCTGTCCTTCTCCCAATTGCACTTTAAAGTAGGGAAATGATGACTACACAATATGCAATCAATTAAAATAGAACTCATGTAGAATTCAAATTTCTTCTAGGATACTCCTCCCAAGGCTGCACTTATACATGATGAAAGACTGTTTGACACTATACTGGCCCAGTTGAAGATAGTTCCTTGTGTAGCAACACAAAAGATGACCAGTATCCAAACAATCTTGAAACTTTTTCCATTTGCTCTACCAAAAATCCTGTTATGCATCAAAGCAATAAATCTGTAAGGAGCACAGAGAGTTGAGGTATCATATTCTCCCAAAGGTCTGGCTCTAAAATTATTCCCTGGGATCATCATCCTCTTTACCGTCTCTACCAGGTCCATCCCTACCTCCTTTAACCAACTTTCCATTAGATAGGCCTATGGTGAGGGTAGATGGTATGCCATAGACACATAGGCAGGGCTGTATGCAGCATAGCCTTGCTTTGCAGTATTTTCTAAGATTATTCTCGTCACATATGACCTAGGCAGAATCCAACCTATTACTTCTAAGCATGGAAATAATTCAGGCCTAGTAGCCACTTTCATCAAAGCTGACCTTTCAATGTTAGCATAAATTTTCATTTCTTCAAACCCAACATCAGGGACATTCTGATTTGAGATCATTCTAAAAATTTCTCCCCATTTGTAATCTGGTTCTACTCCAGTAGTGGCTTTAATGTCCTCATAGATGATTTCTAGCCTAGTTATTACTTCTACCTCAAGTTCTTCATTAGCCACCTGGGATTTCTTCTTCTGTCTCTTTGGCATGTTGCTATAATGGCAATCGACCTGTAACAGTCATGCAACATCTTTTAGTATAACTAACTCTAGCAATTGATATAGTAATAAACAAGAAAATAGACAGATCTATTCACCTCTTCGACATGCATGCTGGAGGATTTATGTAAAAAACACAGTCTTTAGGAATGAGGAATTTAACAAGAAAAACTTATAACAATGATGCCTCCTCTTTCAAACAGCCCTAGTCGACTGAATTCCCTCCTGAATCCCATGAGAAACTGTGGCTATAGGGAATATGGCTTCTTAACCTTCGGCCTACCATAAAATTTCCAAGAATAGGGTGGTGAAAATAGAGAAATGCCTGTCTGCACCATGCCCTACAACCCTGCGCAAGAGACGCAGGCGCATACATAACACTTGATGGCAGACAAACTCAACCTCCCACGAATGACATCTCGAGCAATGGGAGAAGCTCCTTAATGAATTGAAATGTTCACAAGAAAAAACACAAGGAAGCAAAACCCTAACTCCTTATGCGGAAAACCTAACCTCCATCCACTAAAATGGTTCAACAGTAAAAAACACCACCCAAAAGACAAAATCACGGGTAACCTACGTGGAAATGGCGACGTGGACGACCCGGAAGGGAAAATCTTTCCACGGGTGCAGAGGAGGAACAAACAGGTCTTGACAGCTGTGCGCACACCTTCTCCATATGATTTCAACAGTGCAAGCTTTGACAAATCACAAGGCATGATATAACACATATATATAACCTTTGACCATGCAGGAAACCATCGGCGGGCAAACATTAAAACCATCGAAAAAATAGTCTGGAGGATATTCGCAATAGCGGGCGCAAAAAGAACTACAGACACGACACTGTATTTTTAAAACAATATCGGATGTTGAAAGCACTATTAACTATTCTCGGGACCAATTGTTGATAGCCCTCCGCAATGTTAGTGTTAGATTGCTCTACTACCCCGATGATTGCTTTAGGAAATGAGTATCAGCTACCGACAAAGTTAATCTCTTTGGAATCGACAAAGAAAAGGTAAAGCTTTCGGATCACTTTCAGACATTAGAGGAATTTTGGGGTCTAAAATGGGCCTCCTAAGGAAAATAATAAAATAATAGTTAAAATAATAAAATAATATTGATTAATTTTGAAGGAAGAAAGAAAAAAACTACTTTTTGTGTTCGTATTTTTGACATATCTCATTGTGTTTTTATTCAAATTTCGATCGGGAGAGCTCGTTGGATGTGGAATTTGATTCCACATCCAACGAGTACCCACACTGCATACTTTTGACAGACCCCGCTACCCTAAAAACAAGAAATACCTAAAAAAACATGATGATGATGTCATCATCACATTTTTTCAGGTATTTCTTGTTTTTTGGGGTAGCGGGGTACGTCAAAAGTATGTAGTGTGGGTACGTGTTGGATGCGGAATCAAATTCCGCATCCAATGAGCTCTCCCAATCAAAATTTGAGTAAAAACACAATGAGCTATGTCGAAAATACGAACAAAAAAATAGTTTTTTTTAATGACAAATATGTCAATTCAACCATTATGGTTGACTTATTTTATTGAAATTCTATTGGTTCTTGAATTCCAACTCACAAAAACTTATTTTGGCACGTTTTCTTATAAGGCCCATTTTAAACCCCAAATTTCCTCTAATGCTAGCCTTCTGCAATGTTTGGTGGGATAAACACTACAACTCCGGCCTTTTCAGTCAACCAATGTGACAATGGGAAAAATTTAATCGGATATCGGAAACACTAAGGTGAAAGAACACCCAGTTCATCGAATAAGTCTAGCACTAAGGCGCCAAAACTTCGACAAACAAAGTCTGAGAGGTAAAGAAAATTAACTCTGATGCATCGACGAAGGTTTCCAAAGCCTGCTAATAGACCACTCGGCAAGCTAGATGACTCTAATTCCGTAATGTCGAAAGGCTAGTCCACTACGCTTCCGATATCGGAAGAATAGTTGACTAATCATCCGATATGGAAAAGTAAAAAGACCAAGTTTTTAAAGAGAATTTCCTGAACTCAAGGCAATTTTGGCAATAATAAAATACTCCTAGGCAAGTTTGAATAAAAAAAAATAAAAAGGGGGGCCCTAAAATTGAAAATTTTGGGGAAATAGTTGCAGTTGCAACAGTGTACAAAGAGGAAAATAAATGAAGAATTTATTACAATTAACCATCTACATACATCACTCAAAAACCCACTGATCGAAGACAACATCTGGGGAAAGATCATAGTAGGGACAACCACACAATGTGCATTCATGAGGCTCAAAAGTAGGTTGGGGATGTGCTGATGGTACTGCACTAGTAGATGGTCCTGCACTAGAGGGGGGTACTACACTAGTGGGTGGTACTACACTAGAAGACAGTCCTATACCATGACGACCTGGTGTATGTACCACACCAGGGACAGATGTCCCTTCCTCACCCATATGCTAAACCATAGTGCTATGATGAACAACTGCCTGTGCCAAACTCAAATATGCATCACGTGTCTTTGGAATAACACGATGTATAGGTGAGACATCTGGCCCAGGAAACTGCCTGCAAGGTGCAGGGATATGGTGATCAATGTCTCAAATCCTGGCATTGGGTCAGTTTTGGGGCACCCCCCACTGATCCCCTAAAACTACAATATATAAAAATAGTTTACGTGTTTACCCAACATGAACTCTGCATACATCTTTCAAAGGAAATACAGGGGGATTTCCTTGTTGTTATGTGGTGGCATATCAAAAACCATATACCATCTGTCCATCTAGTTGTTAACAAATGGCTGAAATGTGCACCACTCAATAGAGATATGAGGCCTATTTGCATTTGGGATTTCCCCCATGCGAGGGTCCCTAAACAAGGAAAATAGATTCCCTTTGGTTATTTTAAACTTTTTGATTGCATTGTAGTCAAGCCCATCAACGTACTCTTGTCTTTTTCTTTCTCTATATGATGTAATATCATATAGTATGTTGCTTGACAATGAAATAGTCTTAACAATTGCATCCAAAGTGGATGCAAGTGAACGAAGAATCCTGTCACCACCACTAAAATCCGTACTAAGTCCTCTCAAGTGGGCAAGCTCAATCAATATTTCAGCATTTGTGTCCATAGGCGCAACTGCAATAAAAACATCAATAAGAAAATCATTAGAAACATATACATGGTATATAATGACGTCTCTTCAAAATTGAAAATGTAAATTAAATCAAACTCAAGTAAGAAATTTAATGACATTCACTTACATACATTTAAAACTTAAAATTAAACATTTAACAATTAAATAGTAAGTTTCGTTCAACTTCTTTCTAGAAGTTAAGGAACTTCTTAACCCTCATTGGTGGCTTTTCCATGCACACTTGGGTTTCAACTTCTTTGAATTTAGGAGTGCTATTTTGACATGTTTTGGCCTTTACATCCCTTGGATATGTAAAAGAAATAGGCAAGGGACTATTAGGACATGTGAGGCAAGAAAACGAGTGATACAGGGCTGCCACCATATCCTCTAAATATAATTGACTCGATCATGGTTGGGAACACTCTCACGATGCACTCTAGGTAGTTCATGGGTGTTCACCATTTCCATTGTTGTATAAACATGGAAACCAACCAAAAGTGACATGGAAAAATGGAGAATTTGTGGACTGGAATACAATTGGTTGTAGATGAGCTTAGAGACTCGACATGTAGAAATATATTTGTTAACCCAAAAATCCCCCATTCAGCTCTCTATGGCCTACACCACCCAAGCACACCATGTCATGACCCTCATATCATTCCATTAGACCCCCACACCCTCAAAATAGCTTAAGGATGAAGAAAAGGGCTTAAAAACCCCAAAAAAGAGCCTAAAATACTCTCCTAGGAGCTAAAGCCCCCCAAAAGGGGCTAAAACCCTAAAAGAAGCTAAAGTTAGGGTGGAAGGGGCTAAATCCCTGACCAAGGGCTTAAAACCTTAAACCCCAAGAAAAATCTATAAAAGGAGGGTGGCGGGTCACTCTCAAAACACTTCTCCCTTGCATACTGTTATGCTGCCCGTGGATTCCTTGAGACCCTTTGTCTCTCAAGCCACCCACACTCCCTCTCCTCCATCTCCATTGAGCCATCGCTCCCCCATCCAAGAGAGGTGCTTCCACAAGCTAGGGCATGGTGGCCCATTTCCACCCAAAGAAAAGGTATAACCATGTTTCATGTTTTGTTTCTTTGCTTCTTAGTTTTCTTTGCTTTCTAACCCATGTTTCAATTGCAGGTTTATGTTTAACATTGTTTTGCAGGTATTTCAGTTTATTGTAGCTTAACCATTGCTTGCAGGTCTTTGGAAGCAGAACCCTAACTTGTGTTTGCAGAGGGCTTCACCATTGTTTCCATCTTTGCTTTGTTTTCCTTACTGTCCTTTACATTCCATTTTTATTTTCAGCATTTACCACTAGAAGGAACCTACCCTTCTATCCTATAGGCAGAAGGAAGCCATTCCTGCCCCTGTAGCAAAGAGAAATCCTTGCTACAGAACTGGCGACCATACCAGGTCGATCCCATAGGATCCCTGGGCCAAATTTTTAAAATTTCAATTTTTTCAAGTTTTTCCCTAGTTTTTCAAATTTCATGTTAAATTCACTTTAAATCCAATTTATTTTTAGTTATCAGTACTGTTGAAGCCTCTGCTGGGAAAAACTGAGTCAGTTTGGCCATAATACAAGTTACTATCGGCCAGATCTTACTCGGGATCACAAAAAATCCCAAATCCAGGGTAGGTCGCTCTTATCGAGCCTGAAGATGAGGTGAGGGCACACTTAATGGACAAACAGGAGTGCCTAGGGTGCACTTAATCCCCTGATAAGTGCAACTTCACTTAGAAACACATACCGCGACTATCTGTGAATTCGGTGTGGCCCCCTCACCTGTTTCTGAAAAAATATTGCAGCCCCCTCGCCAGATTTGATCAGAAATGTGTGGCCTGTCAAACAGAACTTCAATTTCAGTTTAATAGAGGTTAAATTTCAGTTTTATAGGGACTGTCAATGTGGCTCAGCCGCCTCTGTCCAGCACTACAAGTCAATTTCAGTTTTAGTTTTTGTTTTTTGCAATTTCTTTTACAAACGATGTGTAAATTCCAACTAAATATTAATGGCTTAATCAAATGACTGTATCTTAACTAAAATCAACCTAAAACTAACTGTCTTGCTTACCCTTCCTCCTCTACCCATTCATCACCCTTCGGGGTATTCTGGGATATGATGAAGGGCAAGCTCGTATAGATCTAGGCACTCCACTAATATTGTTCCAAACCATTAAAACCGGATGAGCTGGAAGGTAGAGGGGGTAGAGAAGGAGGGCTTCTCATGGCGCTAAGCGTCCTCCCTGTTGACCAACCTTGCATCCAGGAGGTGACCTGAGGATATACCAATGGGCTTAGTCCCATTGTGTTGAGATCCCAAAACCTTCTCTTGGTTGAAGAGGAATATCAGTGTGAGGTAGTCATCTAGTTAGGCCACCCACATTCAGGGTTAAAAACTGTATTTGTTCACAATTTCTGCTTATTTAATGCTTGCATACACAACCACAATATGATGAATTCATAAACCCTTTACAGCTACCAAATACCAGAAAAACAAACAAACAAATACACCATACCAACTAATTAATCCAACTCAGTTCATGACATTGAGTGAGCCTTAAAATTTACCAATTTACACTAAGTACAAACAAATCTGCAGTCTTTGAGGACATAAGTCCTTGATTGCTTCAACTGTGGGAAGTACTTGGGCTCTGTCCAGAAACTCATTGTGAGGAGCATACCACAAGAACCCCAAAGTAGTTGGCCGTTGAGAGGAATTGCCAAGCGAAACAGGCAACGACCCCTTCTGATTGAGTAGAAACACCTGCGAGGAACAGGCCAAGCGTTGTCTTTTGGCAGTCTTGGTGGTCGAGTGACCACCTATAGCCAATAGGAAGCCACTGAAACCGGGGTCCAAATATCATTCCCATCAGTTTGATAAAATCTAACACAATTGATCCCTCATGCTCTTCCTCATGCCTAAGAGGCAAACCACCACAATTTGGAACACTTAATCGACAGCGTCGAAGATGTTCTCAGTGATCTCCCACACCATCAGAAGGCCACACAGTCTCTGATTCTGATTCAGACCCATATCAGTCTGAACCAGACCTCCATACTGCACCATCAAGCCCCATGGCTAGTGCCAACCCGGATCCATTTTCCAGCCTAACCTTAGCGAGTGGACCCATGTCCACACCACAACCTGTGACCAATAACCCTGTAGGTGTCCCAAGCACAGTCATGCAGACTGTCATTAGTCAGCTGCCACCACCCATAGTGATCAGCCAAGTTGGCCCACTTGCAACACACGGGGGCAGTGGCCCCTCCACACACACTGCCCCTCTTGCCACACAGGGGGGTAGTGGACCGTCCACTTACATTGCCCCTACTTTCATACATGGGGGAAATGTCCCCTTCACCCACACAGTCTCTCCTACCACACTTGGGGGCATTGGCCTATCCACAATGGGGCCACCACAAGTACCCCCAGCTATGTAGATGCATTATGCACCTACAAACACCACCACCATTGCAGCCCCATCCCACATAAACCTGGGGTCAAATCTGCCCTTCATGGCTCATCTTAACTTGCATGATTTGGCTAGATTAACAAATGACCCCATTCGCCATCAAGCTTTTTGTCCTCCAATTTCAACTAAGCTGCCATTAGACATCCGCAAGTTTGAAGGAAAAGCAGGGGAATGTCCCCAAAACCACATAATGACATTCCATCTATGGTGCTCATCCAACAACATCGTAGACGATTCCATTAGGCTGAGGCTATTCCAATGCACCCTTACAGGTGTTGTGGCCAAATGGTACATTGAGATGCCACAAGCCAATTACCCAGACTTCAACTCCCTAGATTTCATGTTCCTACAATATTTCTAACTCCCCATTAGATATGACGAGGGGGTGGAGATCTTGTTATCCTGTTGCCAAAGTACTGCCACTCATATAACTAACCATGTCCATGAGTGGAGGCGACGTTGTAGTCTATGCAAAATTCAACTTGGCGATAGGATCTTCTTAGATTGGTTTCTTAAGACCTTGCTCCCACCCATAGCAAAGGATGTCGCATCCAAACGTCCTCAATCTGAAGAAGAGGCCATACTAAAAGCTCAACAGTTTGACCTTATCTATGCTCAATTTGGATACCTGTACACCGTCATTCCAGACGCTCCCCATCCAAGTAGCTCATACCATGATGCTCCGGGGGCATCCCATGCTGCGGATGGCATCATAGGATCAGTCTCCCAACAACCAAAGCATTGACCGACACCACCTGTAGTTCCATCACAATCAAGCAACACTGCTATTGTTGCTTACCAAAACCAAGCTCCGGACTATGCTAGAATGGTGTCTCAGTCTGGAGCAACAACTTCCTATGAACATCCTGTGCCACCGCAACAGGCTCAGTCCATGGCTTGCCAACACAGTAGTATGTGGGGCAAATTCCCACATTTGTGACACCGCCACCTCCACAAATCTATTATGCCCCACCAGTGCAACTAGTTCAAGCCCCCGCCCTCGCTCCACCCGCTCCGTTGGGACAAGTGTTCGCATAGCAAAACCATCCCAACCAGCCTGCCCGGAACAATCAACAAGGGAAAGCTATAAATAACTAGCCCCGCAACCAAGGAAATAACCAACCACAGGGATGCGGTCAACAACCGAACCCTCCCAACAATGCTGCAGAAAACCGGCCAGCCCAAAACCCCCCATGACAAAATGCACCAAGAAGCAACGCCCCGTTGCGCACAAACCAACTGTGCACACTCTATGATGTTTATGGGCACTACACATTCGAGTGTCCCCTTATGGGTCGAGCTAAGCAGGCGATTCAAAATGAGGCCCAACGGGCCGCCAATGATGCAAATCAAGCCCAACCCAACCCGACACCACAAGGACCTCCTCCCATGGTGCTTCAAAACCCACTGGTAGTCCAAGGATTTGTGGCAACTACCCCCCCTCCCCAAGCCAATCCCAATGCTCTGGGGGCACCTCCCACGGTCGAGACATGTGTTCATCACCTGCTAGCCATAACGACTGAAGAGGTCAACTTACAAACTAGATGGAATCAGTACAAATCCAACACCAAACCTGCTAACTCATCAACAACATCCACGTCTAAGACAGTCAACCTACCTCTTCAGTTACCCCCATTCCCATGCCCCCCCATATGCAGAATAGCCAATAATGCCACAGTTAGAGCTGCAGTCAACTATAGCATTGTGGATGATTTGGCCCAACCGCCATGTCTGCTCTTGAGGTACTTAAAATGTGCCCAATGCAACGGAAAGCCTTACTAGCCACCCTAGGGGCCGTAGACCCCTCCGAATCCAAGTTAATCACCTTTGACACGGAGAACGGGGGACCACGCATGCCATCGACCATTGCCTTTCAAATCCTGGTGTCCATCCAAATTTTGGTTGTGCATCAGTGCATAGTGGATGAGGGGGCATCCATGTGCATTATGACTACCTTGGTTTGGCAGAAACTTGGATCACCAATTCTGCAACTGTCCTCCACAACTCTACGGGCTTATGATGGACATCCCACTAAATCCCAAGGAATCCTCCCCCACATCCCCATCACATTAGCCAGGAAGACAGTGCTGATCGACATAGAGGTCATCAATGCTCAACTGGACTATAATCTTCTCCTTGGGAGAAGTTATATGTATGCCATGCGAGCTATCACGTTAATTGTCTTCCATCTCATGATGTTCCCCCATGAAGGGAATATCGTAACGATTGATCAACTCACTTATCATGATCCGTAAGGGTTAACAGCACCTGCCAACGTTATCCTTACCATCACCACCATTGAGTCACAAGGGGCGTCCACACATGCTAATGTCGCCCCTGCAGTCAACACTATGGTGGAAAATACACCAGCCTCCCCATCGTTGAATGTGGGCCCTGGGTTGTTTGCCGATCTTACCATGACGGCTCCTTTCCCGTTAGTGTCACCACCACCAACAAAAAATGAAACTGCGGACTTGTGCATGGTCTCATCCAGCACCGCTACACCTAAACAGCAACCGCAGCCGCAGCCCCAACCACAACCACAACATTGTCCATAGCCGCAACACCAACAACAGCTACAACATCAATTGCAGCAGCAACATTACGCGCAGCCGCAACCACAACCACATCCCCACATGGAACCAGCTGGGATTTATTTGGGCTCATCTCCAGTCCATACGATTCCCTTCCTCTTTCCCCCACCTGGTGTCATGAGCAAGTTGGTCATGGCCACCTTAATCCTACCCAACTTTACATTGGGAATTCCGGTGTGGTATCTTAATTCACCAGCTCAACCAGCAATGCCACAGGTTTTTTTAACCCCGATGCAACCCATCGTGGTCTCACCTTCCACCCGTCCCGCAAAAGCCAACCGCTGCACCCGCACCTACACCACCCCAACCCAAAAGAGCCAGGGGCAAGAATTCCAAAGCCACCGCAGAGCCACGACAAGTCCCACCTTGTGCTGTCTACGAGCAATAGGGCCATCCAACTCAGAATTTCCCTGAAATCCCAATGATCCGTGCGCATTTAGATGCCATGGGTACAAACGAAAACATCCCCGTGGTTGAACTCCCAACCGCACCGATAGTCAGGAACAAGGCATTGAGGACAAACCATGCTTGCACACTTTGCATCTTGTATTGACATTATTCTCACCATTGTCAAGACTTGTCTGGGTTCCAAATGGCTCTGGCCAACCTCTAACAACATTCCCTTGAATCTGAGATCACTTTGATCAAAGAAGTTCACCCCCCCACCTCCTCCTTCGGACACCATGTCCATTTACATGATGTCCAATTCTACAGAACCTCTTGTCTCCACCATCACCAATGGTCCATCAGACCTGTCTCTTCTGTTGTTTCCACATCCACAGCCGCAACCTCAGTCACAACCTCAACCTCAGTTACCAGGGAAACAGTGGGGTTCATTCCTGATCAACATGATCCTTTTCCTTTGTCTTTTCCTTTTCCTTTTCCTACCATCTGAAATCCTAAGTAAGTCTGTCTTGGTAACCCGCAATCTACAGGATTTCACACTGGGAGATCCTATGTGGTACCTTGAACAACCTGCCATACCTCTGAGGCCCCAAGATGTGTTGACTCATGTCCAACCAATTGAGATGATGTGGCACCTACCTCTAGGTCCATCAAAGACTCCTCCCATCTCCAGGCCTACCCCTCTTCCTCCAATAGATACTGGGGGCAAGGCAACCAAAACCACAACCAATACCATTTACATGGTCTCTAGCACCATTTTCCCTTCCATCTCATCGGTCGTGGAAGATCCACCTAATCTATCCTAGCGCCACTTACGTGATGATGGAAAGATCTGTAAGACCACCTCTGGTTTTACCCCGTTCCCTTTAAACCATAGTGTGGAATCGATTCTTTCCATAAAAGACCAGATTCTATCACCCTGCCTTGCCAATGACCTTCGTCTTGGCAAGGGGGCATACCTCTTCGTTGAATCTGATGGACAACTCTTGGAGAACCCCCACAATGGGCTCTACCTCAAGAAATTTTACACTTAAACATCACTAATGAGTCGCTTCATTTTCTTTTCTTTCTTTTTAATGTTTTTCAGCACAAATTAGGGGTAGCACCATCAGCTGTTAATCCAAAGTCACCCAGAACCAGTTCGAGACACCTCTCACACCTCCGGGCTCAAATTTCCATTCCTGATGAGACCATCGTCTCATGTTTAATAAATAAATTTCGGACCATTTCCCACCATTCACCTTGATTTATGGGCCATGACATGATGATACAAGTGTCCACAGACCTATACTTGTATCACACTTCTCGACCACTACTCATGCGAGTTTTTGGGCCACCGCCTGTTAAGGAATGCTATTTTTTACTTTTATTTTGTCTTTTAACACATAGTTGTCTACTCCATTCACTGCACCTTACGCAGATCTCTAGACCACTGTCCATAAAACAATTTCTTTTTCTTGCATATATTTGGCATATAAGTGCCCCCGGACTTGCACTCACATCGCATGTAGTCAAGTCCATCCACCACAACACACACACACGCTCTCCTGACCTCTGTCCGAGAGCCACCTTAGTTTGCGTGCCTCTGCAACACCGACTCGCGAGCCTCTGCCATGATCTATCCCACACATGTATTGGTATGTTTGAGAGCCTTCTGCTCCGTCCATGCTGCGCAGATGACCTTTGGACCTCTATCCACCGTCCTGACATGGGGCACCGCCTGTGCCACCGCAATCGGTTGACCATATTGGAGTTTCGTTTAATCTCTTTTCTGACTCCTTAAAACAATGAAAAGATTGCCGAGCGTAGCTGCTTCCTTTCCCGCTTGTTAAAGTATTGGAAAGGGCGTCTACATTGTCTCGTTTACCTCATTTTATGGACCATGTAGACCATTAAATGAAAAGGACCTCCTTGGCACAGTCAAGCCAAGACTGTTCCCCTCTGCTTACTTTTATGCTTTCTTGGGCATAGGGGCTGCACTTTACAAAAAAACTCACCACAAGTTGTCGTTAAGCTCTTTTCCATCATTCTCATCAAGAAAATATTGCTGAGCAAACTTGGTTTCGTTCATGCTCGTAAAAGTATTTGAATGACTGTCTAGTTAGTATAGGTTTAACCTTTTCCAGCCTGATTGGACTACCAACGGTAAAGAAGTCTCTCATCCCCTACAGGATGGGCGATCTCTCTTATGTATACTTTTGTCCTTTTTTGGGTACAGGAGACTACCAGCGAAAAAGAGCCCCCACTGGAGTCTTCTTCGTGCTTTCAAACTCTCTAAAATTGAAAGCACCATCGAGCATCTACCTTCTCGGGATCGCAAAAAAGTCACGAGATCGTACCATAATGGTGTCCCTAGACACCACCCCACAAAAAACAATTTGGCAGCATTCCCACATTGGGTTGACTTTGTTCAGAGTACTCTACAATGTGTCTTCCTTGGATCCCATAAATATCAAAAGTGTCTACCTCCTCCAAGTATTTCCCATCTGCAGTGACATCCCCGGTATTACAGCTATGATCCCATTCCCATGAGTCAGTTTCATTTGCTACCTGGTTCGCCCTGCTGTCATACTCTGAACAAAGGAAGTTTGAGTCTACCACACTCCCCCTGCCCCTATTTAAATCTTTCCTCCCCCCCCCCTCCCCATTCAGTGAGTCAGTCCACAGATTGGTTCACACCTTCCGGTTATCTCCCTCGCGCTCCTGGTCAAGGAAACATCAATGCCTTGACTAGGGGCATGTCTCCCTCTATTGACGCCAACACACATATTCTAGAGGATAGACCCAGAGGTCCCTGTACCTTGGTTTCATTAACATCATTGATGAGTTCATTGGAGCACTTGAGAGGAGTCCTTAGTGCCTCTCGGGATGGTTGTTTCTCACATGCTCGAATCCAACTACATCATCGCATCGTTGAGATTCGTACAGGGTTTGGTCCGTACAATATTCGGTCGAAGACCCCAGATGTCACCTAACTCTAGCACATTGGTGATTCTACCCGAGGGACCTAAACAGGTTCATGTCCCTTGTGATTTCTGGGTTGCGTTGGAGACAATGTTCAGAAGCCCCAGCAGTGCTTCTATATAGATTTATGATTGATGCAGCATACTTGTACTACAGAAACTCTGACTCTCAATCAGCGGGTCCATATAGCTATGTACCATTCCATATCCAGTAGAACGTAAGTCATGAAGATATAGCATTTCATGAGAATGCCATGGGTCCAATGTACCAGATCAACATTGTATTCATCTTCACATGGAGGCAACCATTATTGTAACATCAGTTGTATATGATCGGCTCTTGTATTTTAGAGCATATATCAAATTATTCTTTTGACATTGTCATGAACATGGGGATGCCCGCCTCGTCCATATACATGTCACACATTATTTGTATCTCACCCATTGATGGGAACCATATTAATACAAAAACCAAAATCCACCATGCCTCAGCCCCGAAAGCACCACCTCTATACAACGAATCCTATGATGTCTGTCGACCATACGTTGAGCTCCTGCCCTCACACATCAGGGGGCAATCTGTTAACCCAAAAATCCCCCATTCAACTCTCTATGGCCTACACCACCTAAGGACACCATCTCACGACCCTCATATCACTCCATTAGACCCCCACACCCTCAAAATAGCTTAAGGATGAAGAAAAGGGCTTAAAAACCCCAAAAAAGAGCCTAAAATACTGTCCTAGGAGCTAAAGCCCCCAAAAAGGGGCTAAAACCCTAAAAGGATATAAAGTTAGGGCGAAAGGGGCTAAAAGCCCAAAAAATGGGCTAAAGCCCTGACCAAGGGCTTAAAACCCTAAAACCCCAAGAAAAAGCTATAAAAGGAGGGTGGGGGGTCACTCTCAAAACACTTCTCCCTTGCATACTGTTATGCTACCCGTGGATGCCTTGAGACCCTTTGTCTCTCAAGCCACCCACACTCCCTCTCCTCCATCTCCATTGAGCCATTGCTCCCCCATCCAAGAGAGGTGCTTCCACAAGCTAGGGCATGGTGGCCCATTTTCACCCAAAGAGAAGGTATAACTATGTTTCATGTTTTGTTTCTTTGCTTCTTAGTTTTCTTTGCTTTCTAACCCATGTTTCATTTGCAAGTTTATGTTTAACATTGTTTTGTAGGAATTTCAGTTTGTTGTAGCTTAACCATTGCTTGCAAGTCTTTGGAAGCGGAACCCTAACTTGTGTTTGCAGAGGGGTTCACCATTGTTTCCATCTTTGCTTTGTTTTCCTTACTGTCCTTTACATTCTGTTTTTATTTTCAGCATTTACCACTAGCAGGAACCTACCCTTCTGTCCTATAGGAGGAAGGGAGCCATTCCTGCCCCTGTAGCAAGGAGAAATCCCTGCTACAATATTACCCATTTTTTTTCTATTTTAAAAAACGGTTGATAAACCTAGTGATGCAGGGGTATAGACTGTTTCAGTAAAGTCATTTATGTCTTTGCTAGGTCAAGGGATCTTAGGGAGACCTAGGGTCTCACATGTTTCTAATTTGCTTTATTATGTTTATAGGATAAAAGAAGTAGAATTCAAGTTCTATTTAGTTTAGGTGATGACCTTTAATTAATTAGCTTTTTGGTAGCTCAATAGAGCTAGGGTCAGAACTGCATGATGATTATGAACTCTTCGATGGTGCGATGAATACTGGGGTTGTATGGGGGTGTTAGGACGTGTTCACTTGTAGAGAAGGTTCATATATTTCAACTTTTTTTGTCATTACGATAAGGCTAGGGGCATGGAGGGTAAGTCATATGCGTAGAACAAGAGAAAAGTGTTGAGGAAGGTACAATTAAAACACAAATGAGGTGGGTGCTACAACCAAG
>LPNX010431134.1:267328-317059 GCA_001517045.1 Pseudotsuga menziesii | reverse complement strand
TGGATCATATATAGGGGAAAATAATGCAAACAGAGAGAATGAATTAGGTGTACCAGCTTCATATATCTCTCGCAGACTTCTTGTCTTCACCGGTTCTATCAATGTCGACCTAGACGAAATACTTGATGGAGTCTGCTGTCCTCTTGGTGTACTTGTCGATGTAGCTTGAGCTGCTACTTGTGTCGATGGTCCTTGTGCTGAACCATGTCTTGGTGTCATGGGAGTCAACGGTGCTCCGACCGGTTGACTTACATGTGGTATTTGAACCACTTCCTCTTCCATATCATCATTATCGATGTTCGATACAATGTTGACATTTGTGTCGACGGTTCCATCCCATGATTCGTTCTCAACAAATTGAACATCCCGACTGATTATCACTTTCCTTGTGACGGGGTCATACAACTTGTATGCTTTTGTGTCTTCTGAATAGCCGACAAAAATAAATTTCTGTCCCTTCTTGTCTAGCTTCTTTCTCAGCTCATCTGGAATATGAGCATATGCAACACAACCAAAAATTTTTAAATGTGAGACACTATGATTCATACCTGTCCATGCTTTTTGGGGAACTTTGTTCTTCACACTCTTTGTCGGACACCGGTTCATAATGTATACAGCAGTTGCGACTGCTTCACCCCAATACTCATTTGGCAAATGCTTGGCTGCCAACATGCTGCGTGCCATCTCCATGATGGTTCTGTTCTTTCTTTCAGCTATACCGTTCTGCTGAGGTGTGTACCGAGCAGTGAATTGTTTCTGTATGCCATGGGTCTTGCAAAAATTCAGAAATTCATTTGAAACATATTCACCTCTTCTGTCGGTCCTTAAAATCTTGATGTGGTGTCCACTCTGGTTCTCCACGAGTGCCTTGAACTGCTGAAAGTAACTAAATGCATCAGATTTATGTTTCAAGAAATATACCCATGTCTTTCTTGAGTAATCATCAATAAATGTTAGAAAATACTTGCAGCCACCAATGGATGATGTCTGCATTGGACCACAAATGTCAGAGTGCACAATTTCAAGTGGTGTGCGTGCTCTATAGGACTTTCTGACTGGAAATGTCTCTCTGTGCTGCTTGCCAAAAATGCAGCCTTCACAAACCCTCTCTGGTCTGTCGATCAATGGTAATCCCTTCACCATATTCTTTGTGTGCAGTAGCTTCAGCCCACCAAAATTCAAATGTCCAAATCTGAAATGCCACAACCAGGATTCATCTTGAACTTCTGTCTGAAATGCAGCTTGCAAATTAGTGCTGCAGTTTTCTCTCTTGTCGAGGATCTCGACTGTTTCTTCACTTTCTGCCTTGAATGCAACTCCTGTCTTTGTCTTCCCTTTTATGTCGGGAACTATCCTCAAAGGAAACAAGCGGTTGCTTGTCATTTGCACTTTTGCTATCAGCTGGTTGCTTGGATGCTTGTCTTTGATCACACAGTGTTCATCTTCCATGTAGACTCTATAGCCCTTTTGTAACAACTGTCCAATGCTTAACAGATTATGCTTCAGACCTTCGACATGATAGATATCAGGGATATACTTGCTCTCCCCCTGTTTGGTTAGAATATCAACAGTGCCTTTTCCTAAGATAGTAACTTGGACATTGTTTCCAAGTGTAACATCAGTTTTAACTGAAGTGTCTAGACTGGAAAACAGATCTAAATTACCAGTCATATGGTTGCTGCATCCTGAGTCTAAGTACCATATGTCATGTGGACTTTCTTGAACAGCATTGCATTCAAGTGGAGATGTCGATGACATTAACATTGCTCCTATCGACATGTTGGTGCTGGTCGACTGACTTGGGCTTTGTATTCCTTGGTCATATTGCTTCTTCCTGCATTCATATGCATAATGACCAAACTTCTTACAGTAATGACATTGAATTTTTGATTTATCAAACCTCTGGCCACTTGGCTGACTTGGGTTCTGGTTATCTCCTCTACCACCGACATTTGCAGGACTTCTGCCTCGTCCTCCTCTTGAAGAACTTCTTCCTCTGCCTCTGAAGTTGTTTCTCCCCCTGCCTCTACCACGGCTTATGGATGACTGTGCTGCAAATGCACCTTCCAATGATGTCTGTGATCTGCTGATTCTGTGTTCATGATTGATGAGTGAAGCTTGCAGCTCATCAATGGAGAATGTCGACATGTTTGTGTGTTCCTCTAAAGTCACAACCAAATTTTCAAATCTTGGGGGAAAACTTTTGAGAATTTTTTCAACAACCCTTTGGTCTGATACGGGTTCTCCATGAGATTTCAGTTGGTTTATCAACCCAACAACTTTGGTGTAGAATGTGTCTACATTCTCTGAATCTTTCATGCACAGAGATTCAAAATCTTTTCTCAGAATCTGCAGCTTGGATGTCTTTACCTTAGTCAAACCTTGATAGGCAGTCTCCAATGTATCCCATGCTTCCTTGGCATTATTCGATGCTGCTATTCTTGGGAGTATGCTCTCATGCATAGCTTGATGTATGAAAAACAGAGCTTTTCCATCTCTCTTCCTCTGTTCTCTCAAGGCATCTTTCTCAGCCTGTGTGAGATTGTTATATGCTGTCATGTCTGCTGGTTCTGCATAACCATGCTGGACTATCTCCCAGACATCTTGTCCTCTGAATAAAGCCTTCATTGTTAAAGACCAATATTCATAATTCTTTCCTGTAAAACTTGGAGGTTGTAATGAACCAGAAGTGGAAGCCATTTTTAATTTTTTAATTAACTTTCCTCAGAAAAATAATTTCCACTCTTTAAGACAAGATTTCTTTCCTAAAATCTTGGGCTAATTTAAACCTTGCTCTGATATAACCTTGCTCTGATACCAAATAGCCAAAACGGAGCCCACTAAACTTCAGTTTAGGGCTCAGTCGAAATTCAAATTTCAAATTTTCACTTTTCACTCCGACCAACTTTTTTTTTTCACCAGTCGGGTGAAACTTGTCTATGTCCGACTAGACAAGTTTACAAATTTTAGTCGGTCCTCCACTCGACCAAAATTACTCCGACTTACTTGTCCGACTGATATTTTCACTTTTCACGCCGACCAACTTTTTTTTTTTCACCAGTCGGGTGAAACTTGTCTATGTCCGACTAGACAAGTTTACAAATTTTAGTCGGTCCTCCCCTCGACCAAAATTACTCCGACTTACTTGTCCGACTGATTTTTACCTCGACCACTTTTACTCCGACCAAGTCGGCTCTCCAACCAAGTCGGACCTCCGACCAAGTCTACTGCTTTAGTCGGCTGACCAACCGACCACTTAAGTCGGCTCTTTGACCACTCTAGTCGACTCACTCTAGTCGGCTCACTTTGGTCGAAATCTGCAGAATATGTTTCTTAGTCTAGAGACTTGAGAAATTACAAATGTTTTTCACCTGTGAGTAAAATGAAGTAAAATAGACACATTTACAAATCCCAATAACTTATGAGAAACATGAGGCCAAATATGTAGGAAGACTTGAGTCGACCAATGTGTCGTAAAACCTGGAACTTTCACGCGGTGAGATTTTTGTGGGTTCTTGTTCTTTCACTTAACAGTAACTGTAAAAGATATTTACAGATGTAAATCTGGAAATATATACGACCAAATAATCATGCATACAACCACAAACTATTTCATATATTAACTATGCTGAAATACAAAGTAATACAAACTGGTTGGTCCAGACTTGTCTGTCCAGACTCGTCGTTCTACAGAGCTCAGCTCTTCGACTAAATTACAAGCACAGAAGCTTGAGCTTCAACTGTTCTTTCTCACCTTGAGTTCCTCTGCTCTGTGTTCCTGTGTTCTAACTGATTTACAAAAATACTTCTTCTATTTATAGGCAATCTGAAAATTGCTACAGCATGGGCCGACTGACTTGCCATTAAAGACTGTAATTACTATCTATCTAACAACTTAACTTCAGAAATAAATTCGACTGGACTATGTTGCCTACTCGAAGACTTTTCCTCCTTGTCAGACTGACAGACAAGATTTCGACAGTCGGCTGGAAATGATCTGCGAGTAATTACGTTTCTCCAACAAAGGTTTTACCAGCATTAAGTATTTTGATATTTTGGCCTTAGGGTGCAAGTTTGATTCCCATCATTCTGGTACTATGGTGGTTTCAATCTCACGTCTCGTTTCATTCTTAGTCTCATGTTTCATGGGCTCTCTTTGCCTTGTCGTTGTGATCGATGTGTTGTATGCAATATTATCTCACTGCAATTGCAATGGCATATCCGATGTTGGTATTTCGTTCCACAGTAACAGACTCTTTCTCCTCTCCTATGTTACGGTCTCATAATATCATAACCTCAATGTAATTACCTGAATGGATCAATACAACAAGAAGTTTGTATCCTCATTCAGGTCAGTCCTTGAAAATGCCAGCCCAACATGGTCCCAATACTTACTATAGTATATGGTTAGCAAATGCACTTTTTCCAATATTTAGAAAATAAATAATTCCCATTGTGTACAGTTTTCCAGGTTAGTAAATGTTATCGACTGTCACAACCACGATATATGGATTTGCGACTGCGACTGTAAACCATGCAACCTCATATTAATTTTTTTTGTCGAACTAGGAAATCTTGCTCTCGCTCAGTTTCTAATTGAAGCTTTTCAGCCTCGTATTATTCTTTTCTTGGAACTGGAGAATTTTGCTAAAGCTCGATTTCTCATGAAATCCTTGCAGCCTCTTATTATTTGTTTTCAACTAACTTGCAAAATTTTGTTTACTGTGTGATATATATTTCCTTTAAGAATATATATGTCTATTTCTTTAGCCTCGTTATTGTTCTTCCACGGACGGCCTCTGCCTATTACCATGGATAGCGTCGTCTCGATCGTGTTTTATGGAAAGCCATAATGGTTAATGGCGCTGGACATTTACAAATTTGGTAAATTCACAGCTGAGCGTATTGTTTGTAAATAATGAGGAAATATGATTTTTCTGTATAACCTTGATCCTATACTCTCTAGTTTTATTTTTGTAATGAGTCATTCCATTTGTTTCCCAATAAATAAACGATAACTTGGTACATATGTAAAAAGAATCCAGTGAATTTGAATACTCTCTCATTCTCAAGTTTAAAAAAAAAGAAGTTTAAGAGGCCTCTACCACTGATACTTAAAATTATAATTTAATGAATATGCTTCATAAGTTATTTGGTTGCATTTTATTATTTCAAACATATGCCATTAAACCAATATACTTTGCCAATGTTTTAATAGGTGGCTGTAAATATTTTACAGAGGAAGGATGTTTTGGAAAGCTACCAATAATTAAGTGGAATCTTCAGCTGATAAAGATGGTTTACATGCAGAAAAAGCTATGGTTACAATGGACATTTTTGTTTTCTTTTTAAAACAACATGCAGAAAAACTCTGAATTATGTCTATGTTATGGATGATCGTCTTCCGGTTTAAACATTGCTGGATTTCGAAGGCATGAAGGAAGAAACCAAGCCACTGATCCATAGTGTTTTGAACCAATGGGGCGGCTCCTTGATTTTGACTAAGAGCGCATAGCGCTGTCAAGTATGGGAAAGTTGGTATCTTTTAACTCAGGAATATTTAAGGGAATCCTATAGGTTGCCTTCTAATGCATTAAGGATATGTTTGAAAACCTGTACGCCATAGATCTTCGAATAGATTTCATGAGAACAACCGGGTCAAATATAGAAGCGATGCCATAATAGTGACAAGTCTGGCTATTATTTATTGTAATGCCTTAGAATTGGTGATGGTTAGGGTTGGAGTTAAATTTTTGGACTTCCACTCTTCTCAATACCAGGTCTATGTGCTGCTAGGGTTTAGGATTAAAATTTTTATTTTCCAAGGTTGTCATGGAGAACGCCTCCACCAAAGAGAAAACTTGTGCTACTCAATAGAGCAAGATCCTTGTAGGTTCCTTAGTGATTTAATTTTTTCTTAAAGCAAAGTTTTTCAACATTGTTCTATTTTAGAGCTTGGTAGCCATAATAAGTGCATGGCAACTCTCTTGGAATATTAACTCTTCCACAATTTATTTCTTTTGGTGTAGCCAACATTTTCAGAGGTAGAATTTCAGTTGGTTAACGGTGTGGAGGTCTTTAGAACTTGTAGCGGGTTTAGGATTTTGCAATAAATAATGTTAATTGAGTTACTATTGATTAATATGCATTTTGCAACACTGTATTTGGATGGTACTTATTATTGTTTTAATGATTTCCTTCAAGAATATACATGTCTATTTTTTTAGCCTCGTTATTGTTCTTCCACAGATGGCGTCCGCCTGTCACCATGGATAACGCTGTCTCGACCGTGTTTGATGGAAATCCATAATGGTTAATGGTGTTGGACATTTACAAATTTGGTAAATTCACAGTTGAGAGTATTATTTGTAGCTTTGTAAACTTGTGCCTCACTTATTAAGTCTTTAAGCATTCTCCTATCTTCTTCTCATCGAATTTCTGGGTCCATATTATCCAGTTGCTAAAAGTACAAAATGAATTTATGATAATGATAAAATTTGCAAGATCGAGCTTACCATACAACAAATTTGGATACATTTTTTTACTTTAACTTATTCATAGATCCATCCAATAATTGTTCATTTTCTAGTGTGTCCGACCAATTGTGTACTGTGTTTGTATCAATGTATCTGGACAAGTAAGTTTCTAAATACCTTGGCAATAGATTTTGATAATCTACACACATGTTTGCCAAAGGCTTAGGTTCAAGCTAGTTAAAATGTAAGACCACAATTATTATGTTGCCTTTTCCCACATGCAGTAATTTCATAAGAACTACATATATATCTAAGGACAACAGAGGCGCCATGGTACATGAATGCTCTCCTAAATTATTTGCCCGCCTTATGGGGTTTCATGTATTCACTTATCCATTGTATTGCATATGTAAAAATATGATTTTATATAACTAAACTAGGATAGCTCGACCTAGGCATAAGGGACCGCCCAAATCTGATCTCTATAAACGGGGATGGGTGGGGATTCACCCTAAAGAGATATGATAGGATCAAGCTTTGAAAAGCAATGCTTTTTTTACATGCATTCATTTCTCAATATCTACACATATATGTCACAATAAAGACAAATATATATCACAATAAAGACAAGACAGGCCTTAGGGTACATGGAACCTCTTGTAAATTATTGTAGTGGAATGGATATCGAGGTTTTCTCATTTTCATTCCACCATTCTCTTTTATTCCTTAGGAGAGTTACATTGTAAATCGGTGATAAGAGTTGTTAATCATATGTCTTTTTGTGCTGCATTGTCTCTTTTTCGTTGAGGAAGGAACCTCATAAATGTGTGGGAGGGATAATAAGTTATTTATGATATTGTTTTGTAGAAAAATAGAAGGGTTGGAGGTCTAAAAATTGAAACAATCCAATCCTATGAGGGTTGGGTTGAAAAGTGCATTATGATTTGAAATGAGTGGTAAGGGTTCTCTAAATGATGCTATGACCTCATAATAAACGTTTAGAGGTACAATGAGATGTGCTCATGGAGTTCCATGAATTGTTGAAGTCATTATGTGGGGACGTTCCATTGTATGGATGGTAGAAGATCATTGCCTTCACTATTAAAATAAGGATAACCATTATTTATTCTATGAACAAAAGTTTTAAGTTTCTTCATAAATGCCTCCCAAGTATGCATAAATAAGCTTTTGGTTGTGTATAAAATTTCTTCATGGTGGAACACCAAGGTGTGTATAATAAGTTCTCTAATAATGAGACTACATTTATAATAATTAAATTAAAATGGGTCTCCTTTAAATAATTCCTACCCAACTTTGATATGGTATGTATACATGCCACCACATAGATAGTGACTAAGTTCTTTCTTTATTTGATAAGTCAAACTCTCTTCTTTATGTCTATCACATATTCTTCAATTATACTTCACAAATATATGGTCAATAAGAATATACTAATGTTTAAGCAATATCATTGCTCTGTGAACATTTTCCATTTGGTATATTCTATATTATAATAAAATTACATTTATCCATTAAGATTGAGATTTTTTTCTTTTAAAACAAACAATTTTATCCTCCGATAAAAGGCCACCTTTCATAATAATGCAAATGTGTTTGGTGCTTTGTTCACCCTCAACATGTTTGTATGTATATGCCACCCATTTCCAATCCCTTAGCTTCCCAATTACCTATATGGGTTAAGGTTGAATTTCATAGGTGCTTCATGTTATGGCTTTATGATTCTTTACTTTCCATGAACCAAAGTTAATATCCATAAGAGATAGCACTCTTTGGATTTATTGATTTAAGATGGGTATATTATAGTAGTTCATTTTTCACTCATCTTATCTTTGCATAGTAGGTGGGTTTTAATGGAATCTTCGAGCACTAAAAGTGTTTTCCTCTTTTAAAAAAGAAAATTTGAGGAGACTAGGCAAGTTGTTAATCTTGCAAAACGAGAGTTTACTCACCTTCAATACCAAGATGGAAGTGCTCTAAGTTGGACATGACTCATGCATCATTGAAACAAAATTGATATTTAATGTATGAAGCTCTAAATACATTTGTTTCAATATTGATGATAAAATTCAATGAGAATAACCCATGTTTACCTCTTCTTGTTGATAAAATTCAATATTTTTGTTATGGTTAACTCTTATCTTTAAATTGATTTGTCTTATAGCAATAGCTATTAACATTGGCCAAGACATTTCCACCTCGTAGCTCTTGTTTTCGTATAAATAATCACTTTCAAATATTACTCCTACAAATATTCATTACCGCATGGAGTTCATTAACACTTTTGTGTAAATTCCATTACAAATGTTATATTTGGGTCCTTGATTGTAGATTCCCATGTTATATTTGGGTCTTTGATTGTATATTCCCAATGTGATAGGTGTTCTCTCGATAGAATTTGTATATTACTAAAAAAAACCACTTTCAAAACTAAAGTGAGAAGGCTACAAAAGTTTTAGTAATGGTAGCTTGGAAAGTCATTTTAGAGAGTAACAATTACAACTTGCTTAACATAGACTATCCAAATCTTAGCTTCTCTACTAAGGTTTTGATTAATGGTTAAAGTGTGTAAAGTACTCGCAAAACTAATTTTTAAATCTTATAATATTAAAAAATAAAAGAATTTGCTTAAATTAAACTAAATGTAATATTTACATTAGATTTTTCTTTTTTTCTTTTTAACTCTCTTTACATTTTTGTTTGTGATATAATTAAATATTCATACATTTAATTTAAAAATACATATTTTTTTTTAAATTTAATTGTAAAACTAATAAACTGGAAAATATTATATATCAATTTACATAAAAAAAAACAAATTCAGTTTTTCTTGTTTGTGATATACTTAGATTTTTATAAATTTAATTTAAAAGAACACTTATATTTTTCTTTCCAAATTTAATTATAAAATCAACACACTCCAAAACAATTGAAGCTCTTTATACTTAAAAGAAAATGGAACCTCTTCATATACTTTTACTTAAAAATATATTTTGATAGAGTTGGATTGAAAAACAAACAACAATTATTTTATATTATTTTACCAAAATCCATACAAAACATTAATTTGTGAAGCTCTTCATATATTTTTACTTAAAAACATACTTTGATTCAATTGGATTGAAAAAACAATAATTTGTTTTTATTCTTTTACCAAAATAGATACAAAACATTAATTTAATTTGTGAAATACTAAATTTCATTAAAATTCAGATATCTCAACTTATTTTCCACACAAAAAGTAATTTAGAATGCCCATGAAGTATGAAACCTATAAATATATCAAGAACAACTCACAAGTGTTGCTTGAAATAGTTATGAATGTTATCATAAAATTTATATAAATATATTAGGAACACGCTTGAAATAGTTATGAATATAAGAACATATTTATTAAGAAGATGTTTGAAAATAGTTATATGTTATTAGTTTTTCTTATGTTCTTAGTATTTTCTCATCATAAAATTAATTTTTTCATAAATTATTGTCATAATATTGTGTCATAAGATTTAATATAACAAAATATTGAAATAGAAGATATTAGATTTTTTTGGTCAACCTGTCTAAATTGATTAAGTATATCTAATAGATAAGATTGTTATGGACAGTTGTATAGGCAAAGTTGTAAAAGATGAGTATGCTATCTAATATACAATTGTTCTGGATCGTTGATGTGATAAAAAAAATTAACATCATGTCCTTTATATTATAAAGGAAGGATACATCTTTCCTATTATAAAATAAGGATGTATGGTTAATATGATAAACAAAATTAACATTATATCCTTCATAGTAAAAACCAAGGATGGACGGAATGTACTCAATTCATATCATGTATTGTACTTATTATGCTTTGAGAATAACCATTTGTGAAAGTAGATAAACATGTAAGAAAGAATGTTTAAAATGCAAGGTAAGACCCTCATTACGTCAATAACAAAGATATTATCAAAACCATGTACAACATGTAGTTCTTATATAGCTTGTTAGAGAAACTTAATGGCCATTCATTACTTTCTCAATCTATTCCCCAACAATCTTGTTCAAGATCACTTTTATCTCTCATTTCCCCTAGAAAAAACAACAAACAGAAGCCTACTCCAACCAGAATACTCAGTATGCTAAGGTCAAGTTGACAAGGAAAAATTTCTTGTGTCAATAGCAGGAATTCACCCCAATGAGAGGTCTCAATTATACACCTCATCATTTGGTATAGGGAACCCATTTAGCCTTATAGCCCAATAATTGTTATTGATTTGGGGATTTATTAGTCGTGTCATGTTCCACAATTTAGGGTTTTGTATGATGAAATAAACAAAATGCACCGAATATCATATGTGAAATGCAAAAGGAAAGATGATCCTACTATATATATGCAATGTGAAAACCAAGTCGAATAATTATTCACTCACACAATGAATTCACCAAAAGACTTGGTAAATCAGATAAGCCATAAGGCAAGTATATATTAATGATAAGATAAGAGATGACATGTTACAAATGGTGGCCTTGCCTTAAATATGGCTTGGGTATTTAATGTTGAGGAGATGCCTCATTTCATAACCTAACTTAGTTAACCTAATTATTAATTATTTATTTATTATCTTATTTTATGTTCATTACATTGTCACTCTCTTAGAAAGGCTTTGTCCTCAAAGCCTTATGATGTTGTCGTGTCGTTGTTTCTGATATCGTGGCTGATGAAACATGTTGATACGAACTGCTAAGTGTAGAGCATAACTTTCGATATGTGGATGTGTCAATCCATCCTAAATTGATTTGTTGTTGACTGTTGGGATTCCCTACTGATCTATCATCAGGAGCTTTGATCCTATTAATATCATTATCTTTTGACATTTCCCACTTTTTAGAATTTTGGTTTTTATGGTTGGTGTGTTGATAGGGAATTTTCACAATGCCATTTTCTTTTACGAGTGTAGTCTTTTGAGCATTGATGTGAATTGGAAGTTTTATTTTCATCCCTTGAGTTTTTAAGGTTTCATTCTGTATCTTTTCCAACTGCACGTAATCATTTTGAAACTTCTTAATCACTTCTACTTGTGCTTTTCTGTTATCTTAAGACTTCTTAAGTTGTTCCTTAAGATCTTTGTTATGATTTCTAATGGAACTATTTTCTTCCTGCTTGTCTAAAAGTTTCCCATCAATGTCTTTCGTAGATTGTTCTGTCTTCCGACTATTTTTCAAATTTTTAACTTTTGTGACTAGTGTTTTGTTATGATTCCTTAATCTAAAAATTTCTTTGGAATTGTCGGATAGTGTTTTATTAATTTTTGCGATCTCTGACTTACGAGTCTTTTTAGAGTCATCATTTTGTTGTTGAAGAACTTTTATCTGTTGTCGATACTGGTCAATCACTGATTCTTGATTTTCTAATTTATGTCGTATCTGCGTTAGTTCTTCATCCTTGTTGCTAATGATTTTGTTCAACCGTTTTATTTCCGCATCATAATCGTTTATTTCTTTCTTTATATCTTGATTTTTCAATCTCTGATTAAAATCATTTTCATCTTTTAATTTCTCAATTTGGGCAGACAATTTTTCTATATGATTTTTCTGGTCGGAAATTTTTTGTTCCTTGAGCTCTTTTTGCATTTCATGTATTTTAATTATTACTTCCGAGTTCATATTTGTGTCTCACAATTCTTCATTGCCTCTTCGATAATGCTTTAACTTGGCTTCTAATTTATCTATTTGTAGCCGCAAACCAGATTCCATGATTTGACTTCTTTGGTGATAGATGGTCTATCTTTGATTCCTTCAGTGATATATAGCCCTCGACTTTTCACTGATAGAGGGTCTTTGACGTTTTTTTTTTCTAGTCTTCCTTTGACTTGACTTCTCCAGTGATGGATAGTCTCTACTAGATCTTTACTTCTTTTCTTCGATTTGTCTTTTTGTTTCTTCTTTGAATCTTTTTTTTTAAATAATTATTATTTTAATAAAATAATAATATTATTTCTTTGTATTTTTTTATATAATAATAATTATTAATTATATAATTAATAATAATATTATTAATATATTTATAAACTATATAAAGTTTTTTTTCCAAAAACTAAAATATTTAAGCAATATAATAATATTATAATGTTTAATATTTATTTATTTTATTTTATATTTTTTAAAATTAGGGTTTCATGGAGTGAAGGGAAATGGCAAAGGAAGGGTTTGGGCAAAATGACCGAGATGACGTGGGAGTATGAAGTGGAAATGGATGACAAAGCGTGAGGGAGATTATGCGTGATGGAGGTGTGAGGGAGAGAAGTTGCAGAGGGTATATGCAACGGAGGAGTAGACGGTGTTGAGCATGGAGCAACCGACGGGATGACGCGAGCAGGTGGTTGAAGGAGTTTCTGGTGGATGGAGGAGGTGTAATGGATGACGGAGGCGCGAGGGATAGTGTGTGCGATGGAGGCGTGAAGGGCGAGAAAATGTAGAGGTGGAGGCGCGAGGGAGAGTGTACGTGATGGAGGCGTGAAGGGCGTTGAGCGTGGAAAGGGCGCAACAACTGGAGGAGCTACGCGAGGGAGCTGCTCAGGTGGGAGGGAGTGTGAGCCGAGGGGGGAGTGGAATGGGCGATAGTGAAAGAGGGGACGAATGCGAAGGAAGGGAAGGCCACTGCAAGATGGGGGAGTGACGACGTGAGTAGGCGGTGGTGGGAACAGATGGTGGGTGTTGTGGAGGATGGGAGAAGCAGCGGTGAAGGAATGAGAAGCCGAAGATATGGAGGAAGGGAGGAGTGTGAGGACATGAAACAGGAGGGCGCGCGTGGGGAAAGTGAGACGAGAGAGAGAGTGTCCGAGCTGACGTGGGTGGAAGGAAGAATATTGAGGGGTGACGGGGGAACAGTGAAAACAGAGAGAAGGTGTGAGGAAAAGAAGGCACTGGAGGATTTGATGGTGCAGGGGTGTGGGGAATGGAAGATTACATGGGGCAGGGATGATGTGCAGGTGTGGATGGTGCATGAGAGTAAGTGTGATTTCAAGAAACCCTGGAGTGAGGCTAAAAGCCAAAAACCAGACAAAGTCTAAAAAATAATGGCCACAGGCCATATCAGCTAACGAGGCTCTGATACCAAATGAGTTGAATAATTATTCACTCACACAATGAATTCACCAAAAGACTTGGTAAATTAGATAAGCCATAAGGCAAGTATATATTAATGATAAGATAAGAGATGATATGTTACAAATGGTGGGCCTTCCTTAAATATGGCTTGGGTATTTAATGTTGAGGAGATGCCTCATTTCATAATCTAACTTAGTTAACCTAATTATTAATTATTTAATTATTATCTTATTTTATGTTCATTACAAAAACCTACCAAAGTTCATAGTTAAGAGTGAATAACTAAAAGGGATGAACAAAATACCAACTATACTCCTATTATTACCTTCAACTAAAAGCTATCAAAAGATTAAAGGTAGAAGTGCATATAACTAGATATAAAATTATGTGATTAAATAGCATAGTTGTCTAAACATGTTACAATTTGGACTTTTTTTGTTGTAAATAACCCTCCTAGAGCTAATGCTAACGAGTCTAATGGCCCAAACCACACCCAAATCCACTTCATGAGTAACCCATGAGACAAAACCCTAGATTTTGGGGTGCCTTCCATGGTTTGAGAGTGCATTCATTGATTTGGGAGAGTTTTTTACATGATTTAATGAAGAGCATAAGTTTATCCTAAACTTAACTCTAAATGATATTACTACTCATTAGCACCCTAGTTAAGTCAATTTCACCATTCTTGAGAGATTTTAGAGACATGCATGTTTTCATTCAGTTAATTGAGTGATCAGTGAGTTCCTTTATTAGTTAACTCAATCTAGGAGTGCATACATGTTGGGAATCTAATCCTTTGGGCTAGCATATTCCCATATATTGTATTATTATTATTATTTATCATTTTCATGAGAAAAGGAAATGATGAGTCATAGGGGAGACCAAGAGTCACCTGAGAGTCCAAGAGGCCACTTGGATTATGAACTCCAAGGGTGGATTATCATGTATATATGCACATTAGTTAATGAGAAGTAAGTTTGCTTTGATGCCTATCTTTCTATACATTAGTTAGATAGAAGAAAGTTTGCTTTGGTGCCTATCTTTTTGTACATTAGTAAATGAGAAGTAATTTTGTTTTGATGCCTACCCTTTTGTTTTGTGTGGTTATCCTATTTGCCTAAATTGGCTTATATTTGCCAATATTATTTCTTCCCTAATGGGCTCTTAACAATGGTATCAGAGCCACTTTGAGAACTTGTGGCATGTGTTATTCCTCTTAGCACTATTAATTTCTTCAAAATTATCTATGAGAATTTTTAAGTTGCGAACAACATTGAGGTATTCATTGTTGGTGTTAGTGATGCATTGAAGAAAACTACTCATTGTTTGTGTTGGATTTCTCCACTCATATCCACATTTAAGACAGTGTATTAAACGATATTCCCATTAAAACCTTTCATGAAACACATGTAAAGGAATTGCATGGATTTGTGCATATAAGTGATTGAGAAAGAATGAATTGTGCTTTCCTGATGTTGCATCAACTATTGTTGGAGCTATATTTGTGGAGAACTATCACCTGGAGGAGTTGAGAGCACTACTTGTGGAAGAGCAGCGGTACAACTTCGATTCAAAATTCTTACAATTATAAACTATGGACCGAGGATATCGTTTTAAATCCCTATATCAAACTCATTACTTCGTCTGTTGGTATTTCTCTTCATCGCTAAATTAATCCTGGAATTTCAATAAGATAGATTCACAATAGTCTTAATTGTATTATCAAAGCAAGACAAGAACCCCTACGTGTATCCAATTTACAAGACTTTTCTTTATGGGAACTGAAAATAATAGACAAGAAATAATACCAAAAATAATGGATAGAGAACACTCCAATAGATCTATTAATGAATGTATTAAATCATATACATTGGACCATTTACGGCTGGTAACTGAAACAATTAAACAAAGCAATTTCAAAATGTCTACAAAATAAACATCTAATGCATTGAGATTAATTATTTATTTCTAACACTCCCTCTTAATCTCGAGGGTCACATTATTAACTATTCCTAGATTTTGACGTTGAAATTGAAAAACATCTTTTCCCAAAGGCTTGGTGAAGATATCAACTAGTTTTCTTTAGAACCACAAAACTTGAGAGAAATGTCACCATCTTTGACAAGTTCATGAATGAAGTGAAATCGGGTGTCAATATGTTTGCTTTTCTAATAAAATACATTATTCTTTGACAAGGAAATGGTAGATTTATTATCACCAAAAATCAAAACAAGTTCTTTTGTTGTATATCCAAAATCCTTCAAAAGTCGTTCAAGCCAGACTGCATGACATGTTGTTATTGTTGTTGCTATGTATTTTTGTTCTGCGAAAGAGATAGAAACTATGGGTTGCTTCTTGGATGCCCATGAAATCAAATTCTTATCGAAGAGAAAATCATATCCTAAAGTGATTTTCCTGTCATCAATACTGATTGCATAATCACTATCTGTGTAACCTTTGAGCATACTATCTAGTGAAGCTGTGTACCAAAAACCATAAGTGGTTGTACCTGCAATGTATCTTAAGATTCTTTTACCAACTTTCAAATGAGAATCCTTAGGAGATTCCATAAACCTGGAAATGTAACTTGTTGCATATGCTATGTTAGGTCTTGTAGCAGTAAGATATATAAGACTACCAACAAGTTGTTAATACAAATTAGAATAACTATTGATCCCAAATCTTCCTTGCTTAACTTTGTGCCAAGAGAAATAGGAGTGTCAATAGGTTTACACTTTTTCATCTTAAACTTTTTCAAAATATCAGCAACATATTTCTATTGACTAATAAATATACCATGATTAGATTGTTCTACTTCAATGCTTAAGAAATACTTCATTAATCCAAGATCTGTCATTTCAAACTCACTTTTCATGGCTACTTTAAATTCATCTAAAATCATGTTTCCTGTGTAGATCATATCGCTAACATAAAGACATAGGATGAGAAGCTTACCTTGTTGATTTACCTTGATATACAAAGTAGGCTCATTGTTGCTCCTACTGTAACCATCTTTGAGTAAATATTGATCAATTGTATTGTACCAAGCTTGTGGATCTTGCTTCAAACCATACAAGAATTTCTTCGATTTGTACACTCGATGATCTTGTTCTTTAACTTCAAATCCAGGTGGTTGATTCACATACACTTCTTCATTTAACACTCTATTCAGAAAGGTGGACTTTACATCCATTTAATAAATAGGCCACTTATTTTGTGTTGCGATGGCCAAAACAAAACAAACAATATCCAATCTTGCTACAGGTGTGAAAGTGTCACCATAACTAATGCCAGGTTGTTGTGAAAAACCTCTGGAAACTAACGTTTCTTTGTGTTTCTCAATCTCACCTTTCTCATTCAGTTTTATTTTATAAATCCATTTAACACCTGTGGCATTTTTATCTGCAGGTAGATCAACTAGATCCCATGTATTGTTTTTTTTAATAGCTTCAATTTCATTATTCATTGCATCTACCCATTTTTTTTCTTTGTAGGTTCATCAAAACTAGTATGCTGAGATGAAAAAAATGCAAATTGTACAACATTATCATCTTGATCATATATATCACTCAAACTTCTCATTTTTTTATGTCTATTATCAAAATCAGAATCACTGTGAGATGAAGAACAAGTTTCATTTTGAAATTGCAATCTTGGTAGGTGTGTTGTAGGTGATTGATGTTCATCTAACTCAAGAAAAAGATTGTGAGAAGTATTGTTTTCCATTCCATTCCATGATTTATCTTCCATGAATTTAACATCTCTAGTTACTAGAAATTTCTTAGTGATAGGATTATATAATCTATATGCTTTTGACTATTCACTACAGCTAATAAAAATGTAGTTCTCGCTTCTATCATCAGGATTCTTTCTTAGTTCTTCAGGAACATGATAAAAGGCAATGCAACCAAACATTCTAAAATGAGAAACAATTAGCTTTAATCCACTCCATTTTTCTTCAAGTACTTTACCTTGAACACTGGAAGTTGGTGATTTGTTCAGTATGTAAACTGAACATGCAATTGCTTTAGCCCAATAATCATTAGACAATTTTCTTGTTTTAAGTAAACTCTTGGCCATGTTCATGATGGTGCGATTCTTTCTTTCTGCCACTCCATTTTGTTGTGGAGTATATCTAGTAGTCGTCTTCTTTTTGATACCATGATGTTTACAAAAATCAACAAACTCTCTCAAATCATATTCTCCTCCTCCATCTAATCTCAAAAAATTGACAAACCCGCCACTTTGTTTCTCTGCTTCAACCTTGAACTCCTTGAAATGGGTGAAAGACTCTGATTTTTGTTTGAGAAAGTAAACCCAAACTTTCATGCTAAATAAATCAATAAATGTTAGAAAATAAAAACTTCCACCAATTGACTGATTTTGTATAGGTCCACATAAGTCTTTGTGAACTAACTCTAAGCAATCTTTGTCTCTATAAGAATCTAATGGAAAACTATCTTGCTAATGTTTTCCTACTATGCAACTTTCACAAGAAGTAATCTCATTAATCGAAGAAGGAAATCCTTTGAGCATACTATGCTTTTGTAACAAACTCATACTTTTGACTGGTAATGACCATAGTGACAATGCCATAACTCGGTTTCATTTGCATTAGAAATATTACATGCATACATCTTTCCACTTCGCATTTCTAATGGAAAAAATTTGTTCTTTGTCATATAAATTTTTTTGCAACAAATATTCTATTTCGATCAAATATTTTGCAATAAGTGTCGTAGAAATTAACATCATAACCATGCACCACTAGTTGTCTTATACTCAACATATTGTGCTTGAGATTTGGTACAAAGAAAACATCATAAATATTTTTCACTTCACCATGCTTTGTTAAAATTGGCGCAACACCTTTTCTGGAAGCTTTAACTAAATGATCATCACCCAAACTAATTGTAGTAGTAGCAGATGTATCAAGATTAGAAATCAAATCATTGGGACCAGTCATATGATTGCTACATCCATTATCTAGCAACCAAATATTTTTGTCAAGACATTGCTTAGAGACTTGACAAGAAAGAAACAAAGTATCAGATGTTTCACTTTCTATAACATTAGCTCTATGTTTATACTGCAACTTATGACATTCAGATATATGATTAACATACTTCTTACAATACCGACATTGAATTTATGATTTGTCTATCCATTTTTGGCTATGATATTGTGAATATGATCCCGATTGCTCTGACTTGTCCTTTGCCTATTTTGATTTATCTTTTGATTGAGAATGTCCTCGACCACGTCCTCTTCTTCCATGAATTTTTTGCCTCTGCCTTTGTCCATGGAAATCTTAAACTGAAATACATGTTCTAAAGTACCAACATCCAATTTCATCCTTGCTTCATGAGATAACAATGAACCAATCAATTCTTCTATAGAAAAATCAATTAAATATTTTGACTCAAGAATAGCAGTGGCCACCATTTCAAATTTCTTAGGTAAACATCTTAGAAAATTTTCAACAACTCTTTGATCTATGAGTTCCTTTTCACCATTAATTCTAAGTTGATTCACAATATCCATAACTTTAGTCATGAAGTGATTCTGAGGATTTCAAATCAAGTTCTAAGGGTTTGAAGTCTAACAGTTTTTAATTTATCATTAACCTCATAAGCCATTTTAAGAATATCCCATGCTTCTTTAGCAATCTTAGCACCGATGATTTTTGGAAATATAGATTCATCTAATTAAACTAAAATTCATGATTTGGCTTTTCCTTCCTTTTGCTTAAGTTCTTCTAATTTGTTTCTTTGTGCAACATACATAATTGCAACAATATTTGAATCAGGTTCTATGAACCATGTTTCAACACAATCCCAACATCCTTGACCTTGCAAAATGGCTTTAACTTTCTCACTCCAAAAACCATAGTTGGGACCAACTAGAGTTGGTGCATGAATTGACCAAGAACTAGAAGACATTGGTTTTAATCTCAAAATTCAACCACAATAAAATATTTGATATAACTTTGAGGTTTAAATAAACTAATCTTTCATATAACTCCCATGTTAACTTTCAAATTTTAACCCAAATTGTTTTTCTTCTTATAGGAGCCCAATTTCAATAAATACTTTCTTTAATTACTTTCAAAGTCAAAACTTTTTGCAACTCCAGAAATTCACAAAATATTCTTTTCTTTATGAATTCCAAAATTCAAGTATAACCAATTTATCCCAGTAACTTTCACCACATTAACTTTATATTCACGTAAATCCAATTTATCGTAGTAACTTTTACCACATTAGCTTAACTTTCACCACATTAACTTTACATTCACGTAAATCCAATTTCTCCTAGTAACTTTTACCACATTAGCTTTACATTCATGTAAATCCAATTTATCCCAGTAACGTTTACCACATTAGCTTTACATTAATGTGAATATTGTAAAAACTAATTTGATAATTCCAAACTGAGTTATGTATTTTGTACTAGGTAATGATAAAAAACAAATTATCATTCAAAAAATTAGATACCTCTAAAATAATAGAGAATAAAGAATAGAAAAAAATAATAGACATAGAAGGTTCCAATAGATCTCTTATTGAATATATTAAATAATATACATTGGACTCTTTAGGATTGGTAACTGAAACAACTAAAGAAAATAATTTCAATCTATTTACAAATTAAACATCTAAATACATCAAGATAATTTATCTATTTCTAACATAGAGAGTTGACGACAATTATCTGCCTGGGAGATGGAACGATAAGCATTTCCATCAGTCAGTAATCTTGTTTTGAGCATTAGATTATATTCACCTAACTATCCATAGTGATCCTTCTTGTCTGGGAGTTGTGAGTGGAGGAGCTAAGTCAAAGGGGTTGTTGGTATCGATTGTTTGCCTAAAAAATAAGAACCCTAGTTGCTCAAACTGTTGAATGTGTATGCTATTTCCAGTTTGTTGCTACAGATACCCAGAGTTGGAGTTATCTACTGCTAGGTAACATAATAGCGTGCATTCTCTATTTAATTTTTGCATTCATTTTGTACACATGGGTGGTTATGCAGGCAGAGTATTTCGAGAATTTAGAAGGAGAAAACATGTGGTATGGTTATGTATTTTCTTGATTAGACAGCTGCATGTATTTTGATCATTTGGTAGTGCAATGGATTTGGAGTAGCTTTCACTTTGTTATGGTAGTGCAGTGCATTTGGAGTAGCTTTGGCTTTGTTATTGTGCGAATTGAGAGTGAGCCTTCACTATCCACACTTCACACTCTCGTTTCATTAGTCGAACCTCCCCAGAAAATCCATGTTCCTTGAACATTGAGCACTATTCTTTTTTAATTTTGTAGCCTCACCTCCTGTTATTGCTCCCAGCTTATCTTTCATTGGTTTGTGGACTAATGTTAGGCTATCGAGTTATTCCTTAACTTTCTAGGAATAAAATCGTTGGTCTCCTTCACATTTAAAGGGTGAATATCATTTCATATAGATGTTCCATTTACACATAAATATATGCATGCTCCAAAGTCATCCATTGATTTGAATATTCTTGAAGTGCGAGGAGAATTGTGATGTCATTGGAGATGCTTCAAGCCGGTGCATTGAAGGTCATGTTCATTGTTTAAATTGGAAGGCTTAAGCAGAAGAAAGTTATTGTTACACAAGGAAGGATTCAAGCCGTTGCATTTGGTAGAGGATCATAGATTGTGATACATTTCTGGAATTTGGTTGATACTCATTGCATTTCCTATGGGAAGAGGGAATCTTGAAGTGATTCTAGTGGAGTTCATTGGAGCAATGCATAAATATTGGGTGCATGGAATAAGTTTGGTTGTGTATTGTTCCTAATTCATGCATTGGTGGTGAAAGAAATATGGCTATTCTTTTGTGAGAGTTGTTGTCTGCTGATTGCACACCAGCAACAGAAATCTTCTGAAAGCTGTCTCCTCACTTGAGAAAGTGGGAGAGGTGTGACCTTGGGGGCAAGCACAGAGCTAGGTACTGTCACCTACTCCTAGCTCCTCTGTTTAGGCTAACTCCTAAAGAAGCCAAGGGGGGTAGTCCCTAACAAAGAGTTTTCTATGGCTCAATGTTTAAGTTAATTTTTAGATGTTTCAGATGCGGATGGGTGTTGTTTAGGAGTTATTGTGATTTAAGATGATTAATGTGATGAATTTAACACAAGACAAAGCAATCCACATTGCTATCACCGGAATTGAAAGATAGACAAATATTTAAGAGCTTCACGAAATAGATAAAGCATTCATAGATATGATTTATAATCAAACATTCGATAGACAAATGGCCCAGATTATCAACAATGCTAAAAGATGGGACCAGTGCCTATGGAGTCAACTTATCAGCGATGCTTTGAGTGTAAATATGTGAATCCCAAAGATGCTAGTAAATGTTAGGTTTTGCAAGTGCTCTTGGTAAGTTTTAAGAGTTTTTTGTTTGTGATCTTCACTTATGGTGGCTGGATGTCCTAACCGGTAATACCTTCAGTGGCTCCGTTCGAAGACATGAAGGACCTATCTGGGGTCAAAGGTGAGTGTTCAATAACTTAACCGCCAGTGCCCAGATTAGGTAGCCCAGCCCCCACACTTGGAATTTGCCCACATGCCTCGGTATTTATCGAACAACGCCGGTGAGTTGGTTATGGGGAAAAGTTTTAGTTAAGTTCCTCTTGTGGGGTTTAGAGATCCAATGTCGTTTCTGAGTATTCCGATCGAAGATCGGTCAAAGCATACTCCAGGAAGGAGGAAAGGGGGTTAATTAATTAAAGGGGTGTGAGTTGTGAATTTTATTAAGTTAATTAATTAAAAATCTCTAACAGAGAGTGCTCTTGACCTTGTCTTATGACACTGGTTCAAGAGACTTAGCTAATCTAGATGAAACTAATGTAGGGGTTATGCAAACCTAAGATGCTCTCCGATAGAGAGTGCTCTTGAATTGTGTTTCTGCAAGTTCAAGAGTCTTACTTATGAGGATTAATTGATTAAACAAGCACAAGATGAAATTAGTTGATTGGACTCTTCGACAGAGATCACTCTTGATCCATCTTATGGAGTGATTCAAGAGATTTGCACAGTTGATTTACTTAGAAAGATAAACAATTAAAAGAACTGAGTAATCAACTTAATTAAAAAGTGATGAATTGACAATTAGTATTCTAAGATTAATAAGCAAATCTAATTTAAGCATGAACAAGTAAACACAACACAATCCTCCCCAAATGGAGGAGGATGAGAGTGGGGACTTAAAAACCCCACTCAAGCACAAGATCTTTATTAAACTTTATTGCAATATGCCTTAAGGATTTTAATCCTTGAAAGGACTTTTCCAATGAAAACAAAGTAACTCTACAATTATTAAAACTTGTAAAAAGGAGAGTGTTTTTTCTCTACTTGAAATTTTTCTTGAAATTTTTCTCAAACTTTGTGAAAAGGGAAAAGAAAAAGCTTGAATGAAAACAAAAGAACAAGATAAAGGAAGGCTGAAAATAAGAAGGAAAGGATAGGAAAAAGGAAGGAAAACAAAAAGAAGGTCAAAGACAAGAATAGGGAAGAAAAGGGCAACCAACTATGAGGCCAAAGGAGTATCAAAAATGATGAAAACAGGGCAGTGATGAAGAAGGGAGATGGCTGTCATAAAAAATGCAAAATGGGACAGCAAACAAAAAGTGGCCAAAAAGGCCAAAAACAAGGTTCAAGAGGGTCCAAAAATTAGGGAAAAAATGAGGCAAAAAGGGGGCATAAACTAGGGTACACTAGGGCTGTCCAAAAGGAAGAAAAGGAGTGGTGAACTAAGGCAAAAAATGGTCAGCGAAGAAGAAGGAGTGAAAAAGACAAACAAAGCAAAAAGGAAAGGGGCTAGAAAGCAAGGAAATGAAAGGAGGTCAAAGAGAAAAAAGAGAACAAGAGGAAGGAAGTTTGGTAACTAGGTGTATTGTTTAATCTTTGTTGATGGAAGGAAGGAGAAACCCTGACTGTTGTATTTCTTTCTTGGATTGAGGAACACTTAGGAGAACCTGCAAAATGAAGGAATTAGATGAAAATAACCATTGGTTCATGAAGAAGAGCTTGATCTTTAAGCTTGCCCTTCACCTTTGATGATCTCTACAAAACCCTTGAAAAGAAAATTAAATCCGAACAAAATACTCATAAACTAGATTGTTAGACCTTCAAGAGTATATATTGAATAATGATTTAATAATTGAAAAAGAGAAGTGTAAGAGAGATATCACCAAAAGACGGTGTGAATCCACAATTCCAATAGCTCATACATAGACCTCCAAAGTCACAACTTTATTCCAATATTTAAACAAATATTACAATAATTTTGGCAGAGTGTTCATACCCAAAATCTCCCTCCAATAGAGCTGAAAGAGCCTCTATTTTAACAAATGAGAGAGTGCTAAAACCCTAAAACCAAAAAACCAACCCTAACCACCTTAGCCACCTAACAAAGAGCTCAGACCTAAACCGGAGAACCAGGAGTGAGGGGAGGCCTCCACCCAGGCAAGGCGCCCCCACTCCAAGCCTGTGCAGTGAAAACAAGCCAAGGATGAGGCCACACATGTGATGTAGGTAAGCTCATCCTTAGGTCTGGCTGGAGCCTCTGTTAGGTTTGGGAAGCCCACTGATGGTGCAAGCTTTAGTCTTCACCTCAATCAAATCACCGGACCAATGAGTGCTCTCCATCTCATCTTTAGCTGGAGATGACATGTCTGATAACTGATAATAAATTAATTTCTCTCTTAATGATGACTGAAGCTGAGTTATGATAACTCCAATCATCATAAGTGTTCCGTGAGATGTCATTTAGCCTTTTACTTTACTAAATTTGGATTAATTTGGAGATTTTTAGTTCTCTCCAAAATAATCATTTTTTTTAATAAAAATCATTCTTTAATAAAAATCAATTTTTAATAAAAATCTTTTTTTTACTAAAAATCATTTTTTTACTCAAAACTAACTTTTTTGAGTAAAAAGGCATTATGTGTTCGATTGCTGATCTGAAAGCTGGCTCTGACTAGATGGCTGATCAAGAATGATTTTTGGCTTAAGGTTAGAGCCTTCAATCACTGAATTCTGAGTCAGGATCACGAACGGGTTTTTTCCATTTAATTTATGGAAAAATTAACCCAAAAAACTTAGGAAAAGTAATTAAAAATTAAAAAATTAAAAAAAATAATTTTTCACTGTTCTAAAAATATTTTTTCAAATTTTTTTATGTGTCCAGATGACTTAGGACATGACCATGATCTATCTAAATAATGTCTAGTAGGCTTATAACACTTAGTTGGGCTCTATAACCCCTCAAGGCCCAGAATTCACCATCGGGCATTCCAGCTTTGGAGGAAGCGGGAGAAAACCTCATCAATTATACTTGGCTGAAGGCAAAGCATAATTGTCAGGGGAAAAAAACGCCCTGGAATACCCTATTTGAGATTCTACGTCTCAGGAGACTGAACCACTCAAAAATATCCTACTAGCACATTTTATTACAAACCCCGCAGGGCCATGGTCAAAATTATTCAAATAAAAAAGTGACTAGCCAATATTGGCTAGACAAGCAAACAGATCAATTGATACACTGGAATCAGACTTTGAACAAGTCTGTCAACTGGGGGCTCCTCAGGTAACCCAACTATGGTACAAAAAGTTGGATAACAAGAGTCATTCCTGCATGTATGATATCATAGGTCATTGCTTGATCGTAGAGTACTAAGTGCTTGTTTCTGGAAGTACAATTGAATCCAGGAATTCTCCCTCATTTAGTTGAAGCAACTCCTCAAATGGTCCAACCACTGTTGGTTTGCTTGAAACACTCCGACCTTATACCTTTTGGTGTAATATATACATTGATGCATTGGAGCATTTTTTCATCGAGGATACCTTCTACAAATTGTGTCTTCTTGAAGCTGAAATAATCGCAAGAAAACATGACCTTTGAATCTATGAAGAGGCGGATAAACATAGGGAAATTATGCTTGCAACTTGAATGAGAGATCTCTTGGAGTTAAGCTAAGTATTATGTGAGCTCTTCCCCATAATATAATGAACCAATGACTCTAGATCATCCTACATGCTCTCGCAGAGATATTGTACCAAGTCCAAAAGAGTAAAGATTACTTTATTTGCATCTAGCACATGAATGAAGAAGAACATAATTCAATTTGTTTTCTAAAATGTTACAGATTAGTGAAATGCCCGTGGAGAGAGATTTTTCTCAGCATATTGACCCAAATTATTGATTGGAGGGAAGAAATATTATGCACATGTATCCATTTTTCTAGAGATTAGAGACACCTTTGATTTATACAGCCATACCCAGTTGGTTTGTTGCTATGGATTTCTTCGACATGATGATGATGTTTTTTTAGTGTTGGCTCGAAAGTGTGTGAATGCCTTCATTAAGCATTTATGAATAGAAAGTTATTTGAAAACTATTTTATTGCAGAAGACCTTGATCAAAATCATGATGGACTTGTGTAAAGTTCTTGGAGCAGCGTTGAAAATTGGTTGAAAATGAACATAGAATCACAAGTGATATCGCAATGGTGGAAGTTCAAGACAACTAAATACTATTTAAATATGATCGATGCCCTTAGCCATCGTGATTTCATCAAGAATGTGATTGTGCAGTTTTGATCATTGACTCAACAACTATAAAATTTTGAGGCTGGTATACCTAGCACAAAGCATTAAAGATGTGGAGAATTATGTCTACTCGTGAGTTGAATACTATGTGAAGTTGTATTTCTATGAAGAGTTCCTATGAAAAAGAGATTGTTGCAGTGATAGAGTTTTTATCTGTTGCATTGTGAAGATCTGTTGTGCCACTCTTCCAATATTTGATGCTTGGAGCTGCATTTTTATGCATTGAAATAGTGATAAATCATGTTAGAGCTGGAAGAATAGTCTGAATTAAAGATAGTGGAGATGCACAGCATTGGTGAATATTTCCTAATCATGGAAGAGCGAAGACCTCTTTCCAATCTTCCTCAATGAGCTGCATTGAACCCCAGAAACTTGAAGTCTACCATCTAACTTACATGTTGTAAAGGAGTTAATAATTGATTTACTCTTCTTTATTGCTACTCTTATGTCTATTCTGAAGGCAGTGATGTGAATAAGTATTTTGTAAGTAGTGAATTTGCATTCTAAAAGGTGGTGTTGAGATGCACCTAAAACAATTTCAATTGTTTGTTGTTTTGTATGTTTGAAACATTAGAAGTATTTGAGACTGCATTGTAGTGGAATTTGCAGAGACTATTGCAAAATGCATGCTCACTATGGGACTAAGTTTACCCAAGTACGCTACTGCAAAATTAAATAATGCTACTACTTAATTAAAGTTGCTTGTTGCAAAATTAATTGTTACAGTTGTAGAATTGTGTTGTAGAAAAGTGATCTTTCCAAATTGTTGCAAAAAGTGTTGGATGATTGTTTGGTTGTTGAATGACAGTATTGGACTTCAAGAAAAATCTTGGGAGTGATTGTATAGATTGTATTGCAGGTGTGTAGTTGTTTTAATAGGAGAAAAGTGTAGAACTAGATCTACATCATTTCAAGTATAGTAGATTCTTCAATTCAACCATAATGTATGTAACTTGCAATTGTGTATGTTTTTAAGTTCTTGTGTAGCTTTGGTACTTGATTGTGTTCTATAAGTGTCAAAATCAAAGGAATAATTTGAATTGTGCATTGTATATGGGTGCATTTTTTGTTGTGACCAACACCCCTCACCTTTTAAGGTTGAATATGTTAAGTTTTATTTATAAAGGGTGGAGTTGCAAGAAGCCCTATGTATTCTCCTCTACCCATACTTCTCCTCTTGCACCTAATTGAGGGAACATTATGTCAGGATTCAAGTTTCAAAGTTGTCTTCTGATAACTAGAATCCATGACCTTCTTCAAGTAATCCAGAGCAAGCGAGCATGAGCCATATTGTTTCAAAGGCTAGATTCAGTGATATAACCACATAGACATAAGATAACCATTTCAAGAGTACTCATGTGTTTTGTGTCTAGTTGTGACACCTTGAGACTCTCCTTACTTTCATATTTCTCATGTGTTTTGTGTCTAGTTATGACACCGTGAGACTCTCCTCTCCTCACATTGTTCCTAACACGGGGGAAATGAAGAACATTAGTAACAATTGAGTGAGATCAAGCGAGCTGAAAAAATCAAGCATGTGAAGAGCTATGTTTGACTGAGCTCCAGAGTTGGTGGTCATTCTAAAACCACTAGTATTGAGAGAACATTCATGTAGTAGAACAAAGTGAAAGCTTCTAGATAACTTACTTGGCGAAAGATTGTCAAGCTGTAAATGTTCAACAAGATGCAATTGTTCACTTCCTATTTTAGCTCTCCAAATGGTATGTGGTCAGCCTAAAACCACCAATTTAGCAAAATACTTCAACCTACTTCATCCTCCTGTTTCTTGTGCTAGACTCCCTCTAACCCTTCGTACCAAGTTTGATATTTTGTGGTCAACATCAAACCACCCACATAGTAGAATATTTCAGCTTCTTCTATCCATTTTGGTTGGTGGCCATCCAAAACCACCCCTTAAGAGAGCTCTTGTATTTTAGGAGAAGATGGTGCAAGCTTTTTCTAACTTGCTTGGTACAATGGTTTGTCAAGCGTTTTTTCAACTCTCTTCTTTTTCTTGGACTCTTATACACCCTAATGATTAAGGGGGGAATTTTTGAGAATCTAATCCTTTGATTTGCATATTCTCATATATTGAATTATTATTATTATTATTATTCATTTTCATTAGAAAAGGAAATGACAGTCATAGGGGAGACCAAGAGTCACGCGTGAGTTCAAGAGGCCACTTGGAATATGAACTTCAAGGGTCACTTCTCATGTATATATGTACATTAGTTAATTAAAAGTAAGTTTTCTTTGATGCCTACCTTTATGTTTTGTGTGGTTATCCTATTTTCCTAAATTGGATTGTGTTTTCCAATATTATTTCTTCCCTAATGGGATCTTAACAATACATGACCTATTGGGGTTTTTTTTTTTTAAACTTTGTGTTGTCATTGATGTAAAAAAATAAACCAACATGTTTGATGTAGGTTTGATGTCAAAAGATAAACCAACAAGTATAATAAATAAAGCAGTTGAGACTAATGTCAAACACGTGAGATGGATAAATTGAAGCAATAAATAATAAAAGCATATGAAATCTTCATGGAAAGGTTATCTATGTACACATTTGGTTTAAAGAAATACATAGGGAAGAAATGTGGAAGGTCAGGAAGTGCACAAATCCCACCAAGGAATGGGACCTATGTGCACATATACCACCAAATCGATTGACGTTAGTGAACAAAACCCCACAAGGTTGAATTATCAAAGTATACATGTCTACGCAGTATAAACCATGGTGGTTATCTTGAAAAAGAAGTTAACAGGTTGTGGCGTTACCAAGTAAAATAAATCCCAACTTGTGGACACATATCTTAAAATAGAAAGAGTATAAGTAAGCAAGAGATGGGAGTATTGAAGAAAGCTTGTCGTTGAAGAAGAGAAAGTAGTGATATTCTGAAGAAGAAGAAGTTTATACAACAAAGTCAGATTGCGTGAAAACGACAATGAACGACATGAAGTGAGCAAATTAGAAGGATACCTTGAATTAAGATTTGAAAGGAATATACATAGTGAATGACGTAGATCACACAATTATAGAATTGATGAAGTGTTGCAAAATCACAGCTATTTGAAGGATGTAGATTGTAGAATTTCTAAAGAAAACACTGTCACAGATTGCAGTTTGTTGTGACGCAAATAAGCTACAAAAGTCACAAATCACAAATAACATAATAAAAGATTTTAGTTTTGACACACAAATACTTTCTTATCATGGAGGTAGGAAGGAGCAAGGAAAGGGAGTCATAGCTTCATTCTAGTTGGTGTTAGTAAAACAAATCAGGGAGTTGCAACTTCCTTCCAATCAGTGTTAGTCAATCAAATCAGGGAGTCGTAGATTCCTTCCAGTTGGAGCTGGTAAAATAATCGGGGAGTTGTAGCTTTCTTTCGGTTGGAGATGGTAAAATAATCAAGGATTCAGAGCGTCCTTCCACTTGGTGTTGGTAAATATAATCGGGAGTTAGTGCTTCCATTTAGTCGCAGCTAAAGAACATAAAAGGAGATCTCAGTGTTTAATAGGTTGGTTCCTAAATACTACGAGTTGGAGCTTGCGAAAAAGGGATGGATATCCATTCATATCGTTTCCTAAAGATAGAAAGTCAGTGTTTGCATAGATAGAAGTTCTCATAGGTCGGTGCCTGTAATTAGCAGGTCAATATTTGCAAATCAGGTTAGTGCCTGAGTGAGTTGGTGCTCAAAATTGGAGATTGGTGTCTTCCACATATGTAATAACTTTATATATATATATGTACATATTATATATAAAGTTAATTTTATAGATTTTGTGTGCAACTATGTTCATTATTATTTCTGCAGAATTTTTTTTAAAGGTATAAATTTTGTTAAGTGCAAAAATGTATAATCTATGCAATATACTGATGCACCCCCCCTCTTAGTATATATAATAATTTCGATAATTGGTATTAGATTAGGTGTCTTCAGTAACAATTTGACCATTGGAAGATTAATCCTTGCACAAAAATGGACAAGTAGGAAGGATTATCCACCAACAAAGCATCGCGATTATATGGCTCAAATTACACCTTCTAGAGAATGATGATGGAGGTATATTTACAATCATTCGGAGTAGATATCTTGTAGTTTGTAGTAAATGAATAAAAAATTTCCTGAAACAACTCTAGTTGAACCTGGGGATAGAAGACTATATGAGTACAACCCAAAATCAAGAAATGCAATACTTCGTGGGCTAACAGATGTTGAATTTACTAAGTTCATGCAATGCACTTCGGCCAAGGAAATTTGGGATAAGTTGGAGTGTATGTATGAGGGAGATGAAAAATTAAGAAGAAGATATTGCAACCTACTTTCTCCGAGTTAACTATATTGTGAATTCCATTAAAGGACTGGTAGAAACCATCAAAGAAGAATCACGGGGTCTTCACTTGTTGACCAATATCCTATCACGTTAGTTCATATTGTGGGTTTTAAAATTATAAAAAATTGAACCAATATATTGCAGGTATTGGGGGGATGAGGGGTTTAAGGTGGGGGTGGGTAGGGTGGTTTATAAGGATTGAGGTATAAAAAGGGGTGGGGAGGAGGTTTTAAGTATTGGGAGGGGGTTTCGACAAAAAGAGTTTGGGTCAATATCTCTGGAAATTAAGGGTATTCTTTAATATCCCACGATCGTACGTGCTATGTGAGAGGTTCACTAAGTGAAGTCCCCTTGAGAAGAATCAATTGTGCAGAAAACATTGAGAACCTTGCCACCTCGATTCAACTCAAAAGTATCATATCTAGAGGATAGAGTGAATCTAGACAAACTAGTAAAGGATGAATTGCATGGGATTCTCAGAGAATATAAAACGAGGATGGAAAAAGAAAATGGATCTAGAACAGAAGTTGTTTTTAAGGCCATAAGAAAACCAAAATGTAGAAAGCATGAAAATAAAGATCCATTTGACATATCAGATGAAGAAGAAGCAATTTTTGTGAGAAATCTAAAAGGGGGATGAGGCAAGTATAAACATTAGATTCATTTCATGTGTTTCAAATGTGGCATAATAGGCCACTTTGCCTCCAAGTTCACTTTTAAGAAAAACAGGGACATTGATAGTGATGAAGAGCTCGAATATCGAGAACAAAGAAATGTATATCAACATAACACAGTTGAGAGAAATAAAGAACATTCTAAGCAAACAAAGAGTCTATATTCCAAGGAGGATGGAAACTCATCAGAACAAGAGGATAGCCATGATAATTCAAGAGAAGTATTATTTATGGAATTAATTCGGGATGAAGACTAAACAAATGGAGATAATTATGCATCTATCAAAGGATCGCTAGTTAAAAGGACACATGAAAGCACATCTAAACCTTTGAGGAAATGGAACTAAAAGGGAATTTACATGTCACCTCAAAAATGTAAAGTAAAAGAGAAATCAAGCAGCATAGAAGGAACTTCAAAATCTGAGACAAGTGTAGAAATTAAACGTTCCTATAAAGGAATTTTAATGTCTTCATCAAAATCTAAAGTAGAAGAAAGATCAAGAAGCATAGAAGAAATATCCAAATCTAAATATGAGGAAAGTGAAGATATTGATTGGGAAGGAGAGATAATTAGTGCTTTATAAGAATTAAAGAAGTTAAGAATAAGTAATAAGGCACTAAAGGATCAACTGGAAAAAGCAGAAGAACAAACAAAGGTGACCAAGGTCACACAAGAAGCACTAGAGAGACAAATGAATGATAAAGAAAATGAGTTTGAAGAACATTTAGATTGCCCACTTATCAATATCAAAAGACTTAAAGAGAATAATCTTGTGCTGAAAATTTCTCTGGAAGAAACAGAAGAGAAAAATGAATTGTTGACAAAACAACTTACACAAAAGGGAATGAATATTTCACATCCAAAAAGTGAAATGGTTTGTGCAAAAAAAAAATGAGTTGAATTATGTATTGAGGCAGAAACTTCTTGGCCTGAAAAACTGTACAATAGCCAACAAAGGGGGTATCATCCCGATCCAAAGGTTTTATTGACCCTCAGTCATTTATGATTGGTTGATCCCAATGGATTTGCGGCCCCATTAGCTGACTAACTAGCCTATACTAAAACAAAAACAAAACTAAATAAATCTAAAAATATACCAAATGAGTTTATATATAGTATATACAACTTAATTACAATGATAATATCTCATGTAACATCCCAAGAATGAAGTCTATTCGGTTTCGGACTCTTAATTTTATAGAAAATATCGAAATTGAAGATGAAACAAAATACGTGAACTTTTGTTTCACTTCAAGAATGAATAAATCTAAGCTGAAAAATATACATTTAAGCTATTAAAATAAAATAAAACTAATAGAAATAAACTATTACTTGGGAAAGTACGACTATTTAACATATGCCCACAGATCCAAGTTTCAATTTTTTAATGTCACACAAATGCTATTACTCAACAACAATAACATTCTGAAATGAGAAATAGTATTTATATGATATCAAACTTAGAATGAATAAATCCAGACAACAATAACTCAAAACCAAGTTTGTTATAAATGAAAACAAATATATGAACATGCAAAAAATAGAGAATGGTTCTCTATAGAATTATGAAAATTTCCTCGATCAAACATGGAAAAAATACATTTAAGTTATGATATAATCGAAGTTAAAAAAAACATGAGAAGAATTATATAAATAATGTAACTTTAAACAAATTGTAAAGTCAATAGAGATATCAAATTCTTACTTTGATCTACATAAAAGCACCTCATAGAGTGTGAATTTTGATAATAATAATGATAATAACAATTCACAGTAGAAATAGTGACAAAATCACATAACCAATATAAGAGCTACACAAAGAAATTACATTGGTTATGTAACATAATTATATCTAACACAAACTTTATGGAATATCACCTGTGACTGAATACATTCACACATTCTTACCCAAACAAAGCTTATGAGGAAAACTAAAGTTGTATCATGTCTCAAAACAAACAAGTATGCATCAAGTTCCACCTTTTCAAACCTCCTCTCCCATTGTTCTTTCCCCTTTTAATAGTCCAAAAGGGAAATTACAAGATCATGATAGTTGCGATTATGAATCAAAGTATTCTATAAACTAATGACATGTGTTGATTTGATTGAGACAAAAATCGATAAAGTCAAGTAAAAATGATCCCGACACCTGATTCAGAGAATCAAGTGTTTAGGCTTGTGAATCTTCAAGGCTCCTTTTATTACAAAACATAACGCAGAATCACGATCAGTCCAATAAATTAGGATGAATAACTCTTGGTGTGAAACAACAAATGTAGAAAAATCTTGAAAATATGAATATGAAAGAGAATAATGATTAATTAAAATGAAACTAGAATAAAACAAAATAAAAATAAAATAGAATGAAGTAGCTCCAAATTTTTAATTTTTAAAATTGTGGAGTTGCTTCTTATTAAAACATGATAATAAACAACTTAACAGAGAATCAAAATGATTTTAGTTACCAGGATATTAGAATAAAACAAACAAGTAAGACTTTAGAGATTAACTAGATCCCGGTAACTTGGAAGCATCAGAGACCACATAGATATTTACCCCCTATGATATGAATAATGGCTAGTGATTCCATTGTTGGTTTCAGTTTCTTAGTCATTTGACTCATCTCTTCTTGATACTCCTCAATCAACCTCCTTTTTCCTTCAATAACCGATCTACTTTGTGTTGTAGATCATCGTTTTTCTGAAGCAACGAATTGTATTTATTAATATAATAGTTGAGCAAATATTTAAAATGTGGACAACACGATCCATGATATTTACCATATTGGATGCACATTCCCTCTTTTTTAACCATAGAGTCGGCCATTTGGCTTAATAGTTTCAAACCATTCTGTGCACTTGGGTAATTAGAGTTGAGCTTGACACTCTTAGGAAGAACAATTTCACTTGGGGTATCATGTCTAGTGCCAACAAGTTGATTATCATTGTGTTGGTTCTTTCGTTCAAGATCAGGCATCGCATCAACATCCTCTAGGTAGTCTGGGTTTTTCCCCTATGAATCCTTGTGCTTGTTATACTTGATTTTTCAGTCAATGCATGATAATATTTGGGACATATGCTTACCAACCATATTATTATTAGGTGCTCATTTCCGATGGAAATGGGAAGATGAGACAACAAGGTAACAAAAATGTGATTCTAGTTCAACCATGTCTCTAGGTGTGGTGTCTTTCTCCACTAGGTCAGGTATCAAACCATAAGGCTCTCTCTTTTCTTGTTGCTCATCTTGAGATATCGAATCAGGAAGTATATCAGGGAGGAAAGGTAATTTGATAGTGGGAAGGACTATGCGTGGAGGCGACATAGAGGTAAATTAACCCATATTAACATTATGTTTTGAATAATAAGTCTTAGACTCAGCAAGATCATCCAATATTGTTGACTGTTGAACATCATTACCCTATAGCAGAGTATCATTGGAAATAGTGTATCTTCTACGACAGTGGGCCTATCTTGAATTAAGGATTTTATCTAGTCCTTGGAATGAACAAACTTGTACAAGGACTGAGTGGTCTTCCTTTCACCCAATATTTGTTCAAGGAGGTCCTGAATATTCTCTATTTTCTCTTCTGAGGACTTAAGATCCACATTTGGACGTGAAAGTGGAATAGATGAAGGGTCACCATACTCAAGTTCCAAAGGGTGATTAAGTTATTAAATGGAAGGATTTTTGTCATGCATAAGGGTGGGATCATTATCATTAACGCGAGAAGAAAAAAATGATTAATTCCAACCATCTATTTGGTTTTGGGTGATCTTGGGGTGTGAGGGGCTTGAGTTCATAAGCCTAAGACAAAAATGGACACATCATGCAACAGAGGGGAAAGATGTTTCAGGGGGATTTCCTCATTATCCTCTATTACAAGATGTGACTGGGTGGGAGAAGAATGGTGGTTGTGGCCAGAAGAATTTCCCTCTACTTCATGAGAAACATACCCAAAACCATTCCTTGAAAGAAAAATTTCCCAAGTATTGCCAAGATGTCTAAGGTGGTGTTTAACAATGATTTTAATTAATACAAAGTGATAAATAGCATGCTAAGAGCTATTCAAGGTTCTTGATAACATGTTTCCATGGCCCTTAATCCCATCAGGAATAAATGTGGGAGATTTAATTTGAAACCTATTAGAGCCATTAAAAAAGCCTAATGTGGTACCTCAAAATAGTAGATAGCTTATCTTCACATTTAATGAATTGGAGTATGGGGATAAGGAGTTGTTGCCATTTAGTCTTAAAGATATTGAATGGAATACCTTTTAGATAGAGTTCAGTTCAGATGAGCTTGACCAAGAAAGTCTTCCACTGAGGATCTTTGAGAGGGAAATGTTTGAACCGCCTTTCACCTTGGAATGGTAAACTGGTGGCCTTGGCAGTGTATTGTTTATCCAGAAGCAATTGAACATCCTTGAACGAATATTTATAACCATAAAACGATAGAGAAAATGCCTTAGCAACCTATGTATGATGGCCTTCAAATTTCCTAAGAAAAGACATCCAACCAACTTTCTGAAAATCCTGTAAATATAAAGGGTCGGTTTCAATATTAGAGGCATCCTCAGGTTCAATTATTTTCTTAATACCCATGGGAAAACAACCACAAAACAAGGTCTAATAGGGTTGTGCGTAATGGGAAGAGATGCAATAGGGAAACCGAATAAGTAAGCGAGGGTGTGAAAATGGTCATCGAGCACTACAACAGGGGAAGAGGGATAATTAAAAGAACAATAATGGAAATAATATCCCTTATTAACTCTTCGAAAAATGGAAACTCACTGAAATTGAAATGCAATATGGTAAAACACAGGTCAGTACATTCGCATGCATGGAAGGAAATTATGGAAACTACCACTTCAGGCTATCAGTCACTCGACCCACTAGCTGTGATAAACAAAGGGAGATGAAGGTTGTCAGCTTGCATGGGGATGACATGGTGAGAGAACGTGGATGCACAATGCTTGTAGTGACATCGGGGTCTATGTGGAAGGAAAATCGAGGAGGGAATTTATGTGGAAGACTGATGTTTCCTTGTCATAAACAAGGTGGCAATAAATCATAGGGGATTCACTTGTTGAATAATATCCTATCATGTTAGTTCATATTGTGGGTTTTAAAATTATTAAAAATTGAACCAATATATTGCAGGTATTTGGGGGATAAGGGGTTTAAGGTGGGGGTGGGTAGGGTGGTTTATAAGGATTGAGGTATAAAAAGGGTTGGGGAGGAGGTTTTAAGTATTGGGAATGGGTTTCAACAAAATAGTTTGGGTCAATATCTCTGGAAATTAAGGGTATTCTTTAATATCCTGTGATCACACGTGCTATGTGAGATGTTCACTAAGTGAAGTCCCCATGAAATAAATCTACAATAAGTTCAACAAGATACATGTGCGATCAGTTAATAATAACCATATCACTTACCTTGTGTGATAATAGGAATTCATACTTAATGATGGGATCTTAATGTTCTTGGGGACCAATGAACTAAATTCACCATGGTGTATAAGGTACAAACCATTTGTTAGTAAATCATGTCCAAAGTAGGATATAGGATATTAATAGATTAGTTTAAACTAACATAATAATTCACTAGCAAAGGTAATACTTTCATATAAATGATAATTGGTTTAAATATTGAACCACGTAACCCTATAATAAACATATGTATTAACACGGGGACTTCACTTAGTGAACATCTCACATAGCACGTGCGATTGTGGGATATTAAAGAATACCCTTAATTTCCATAGATATTGACCCAAAATATTTTTGTTGAAACCCCCTCCCAATACTTAAAACCTCCTCCCCACCCCTTTTTACACCTCAATCCTTATAAACCACCCTACCAAACCCCACCTTAAACCCCTCACCCCTCCCAATACCTGCAATATATTGGTTCAATTTTTAATAATTTTAAAACCCACAATATGAACTAACGTGATAGGATATTGGTCAACAAGTGAATCCCCTGTGTGTATTAAGATTAATTTACTCATGGTTATGTGAATTAAATGAATAACAAAAATGTTAGAGGATCTTACCAATGGTAATGATTTTCCTTACATTGATGAAATTTTGACTCAAATGTCATATAAAGAAACTACATTTTCACCCAATTTAGATTTCTTAAAATCCAAAACCATAGACAAAGGGGTTAGAAATCAACATTGGTAAATGGAATAATCAAATTAATATGTAAAATGATAGAATGATATTACCAATGATGTGAAGTTTGAGATGTATCCTCCATCCATTTAGGATGAATAAAATCATTCAGATAATTGGGTAAATATACAAGCTAAGAAAATTTCCCACTAATTAATCGAATAATACATGTGGTTTCATATTTTTTGGATTCCATGCTTTCAGTCATGGAATCCAAAGATGAAAGAAAAAAATTCATCACTGGAGATGGTCATTTATTTTAAAACTCAGTTGTAATACATGCCCATTGACTTCATAGATGGATAATTAAGATCTCAAGTATTGTATCAAATGAGACTAGTAAATGAGCTAACTCATCAAACAACCCTGATTATATATATTACCTTAAATTTTTCATCTAATAATCAGCCTTACCAAGAGATGAAATAAACAAAGGGGGGTCACTCACTTTTCAATGAAAGTGAGAGGGCTGTTGTTTACATAGGCCAACAAAACTCAAGAAAAATTCAACAATAGTTCAACAATTCTGGATGAAATACCAAGCAATCAGAGATATCTAGACAATAAAATAGGTCTTGGTTATCAAGGGACAAGTGACAGAATATGTGCTAGTGATGAAAGTTTCATTCGTAAGAAAAAATATGCATCTCAGAAGAAGTCCTCTATATCTACAAAACAAATTGAACTTAGGTATGACAATCCTTTTAGTTACAAAAATAAATTTCCAATAGTGAAATGTTTCAGATGTAATTATGTTGGATGGCATGTAGCAAAGTACTATCATATTATAAGATGCTATATGTGCGACGGATTTGGACATAAGGCTCAAAATTTTTCAAATAAAGTGAAGCAACCAAGAAGAATTGTTTTGTATAACACTAACAAGTAAGCATGAAGAGAAAAAGGAAGGTATCCTGTCCAAAGTTAAAGGAAATCTGCACACATCAAATAATGGGTCAAGAAAACGTCGCATGCGAGTACTATTGTAGAAACAAGTAATTGTTTCCCATCTTCCTAACCATTAAAAGGTTAAGTGAGATCCTTGAATTCAAAACTATGTTTATTAGGAATTTAAGGACTATGTTAGTAAAGTGTTGTTGTTAGAAACCTTTTGAAGTTGGTTATCCCATTAAGGTGATGTGCATCTTTTCATTTATATGCAAGAATATCTTGAATTGTCATACCTAAAATGGTAAAATAAAAAGTAAGAATAGTTGTTGCTTGAACACAGACAAAAACCACACAAATACAAAAAATTAGAATTGTATTATATTAAGATGATGTTATTACAAAATACAAAATGGAGTTTCAGAGCTCATGTCACAGAAAATAATGATCATGCCACAAATGACATACAAAAAGGAGAGTACAAATGACACTATGATTAGAACATGTCCATGAAAATTGCTCAACCAACCGATTGGTGCACAAAATTGAATTCATCAACAAAACATAATCCATCGACCAAAGACAAAGTTCAGTGTCAACAAAACTGGATCGAGTAAGGTGAAAATCAAAATCAGAATTCTGAATTCGATAAGCAATTTCGTTGGATGTTCATGGAAGAAACTGCACCATATTAAGCTATTTTGGTTCTAGAGCTTGATTCATTCTACTCTTTAAGGCAGTAATCTCCTTGACATGTCGTACATTTATCTGCACCTAACCATACCATCTTTGGATATCAGCCTCTTCAGTCTGAGAAGTCAAATGATCAAGTTTGTTATTAAGCTCTGCAATCTCTTTCTATTAAGATTCCACTATTTCAGAAAGCACAACAAAGACCACATAAACTTGTTGAAGGGAACTGCCCATCATAACAAAAGAAATCTAAATCAATAAGTTGATGGTTTTGTGCATCACAAAGTTGATTTTTAATAGAGTAAGAGATTGTCAGTTCAATCATTTAAAAGCCAATTAAGGGAAACAAAATTGAAGAGCATTAATGACAAAGATTTAATGAAAATATTGCAAGTACATAAGTCATAAATGACAGTTTATAGTTCAAGGAAGAGCACTGGATCAAATATGTCAAAATCGTGTGAAATGATAGATAAAAACATTTGCAACCATAGGTTGATTTAATGGAATATATCAAATAAGTTTTCTTCATGTGTGAAATCCCATGACAATATTATATGCAAATCACATTAATTAAGACACAATCAACATCAAAAGTCAAAGATCTCAGGACTCTTGGCCATATTTTCTATCTTGAGGCCAACAGGGAGAGAAATCCCACACAAGGTGCTTAACATAGCCCTCAGTATGTTTGGATTAGCTAACTCTCGTAGGTTCTAGGTCCTGCTACCATATTTTCTTTCTCCCAAAAGAGAGTCTCCCAATTTATCTTGTTTTATATTTTCTAATATCCTAATGACTTACTCTACTTACTAAATTAAATAAACTAACTAAGTTGACAATCTTCCTAATTAAAATGAAAAATAACAGCTGCAAACTCTAACTAATCTAAATCTATTTTTACTATCCTATCTTGTCCATGAGTTATTTAATAATTACTTTCCTTAATTGTTCGATTAGAATATAAATAGTTTAGAATATGAAAATCTTGAGAATAATCATCAAAGTTAAATCATAACCTTAGATTCAAAGATTACATCTACACATTAAAGAAATAACAATATCAACTATTGCTAATCCATAAAATGTATATGTCATAGAATAGATAAAATATTAACAATTAAGTATCGGATATTTAAAACAAACGATTCTTAATAGAAAATCTAAGACAAACTGAGATATTTTACCAAGCAAATGTATTAAATATAAGGTGATAAATCAAATCAAGGTAATAGAAATAACTATAATTTGATCAAGACGTTATATTAAATCAAATACTGAAATTGTTAATGCTAGAGTATTGATCATTTACACATTACAACCAAGTGTAATTGCAAAACATGAGCACAAAAGAAGATATAAAGGAGTTATTAATATATAAATAATTGAAAACGTTAAATAAAAAATGATACTAGTTTCTAGGGTAATTCATGATTGTCAAAGAGCGAGATGATCTCATAGCAAAGACTTGGTTCAGAACTGAGTAGTCCTGACTCCTAAACAAGCTATCTTCTTTATCCATCCAAAATCCCTTTCCTCGGTCACTTCTGTGACTTATATATTCATCCCTTTTAAAACAAAATTAACAACCTAGAGGAATCTACAGGCTTGTTTTCCGAAATATACATCTCATTAAAAATTCTTGTTACTGAAGCATAAAAATAGTTCTAAACCCACATGATTTCGTAATTAAACCCACAATAAATTGATAATTGAATATATGATGGTTTCTTTACAATAATGGAGATAACCTTTTATAGGTTAATACACACCGCTTGATGAATTGGTGTGACCCTACGTTAGTTTACTAACTCTATATTTAATATTTAAAATAATGGCTTATAATTATTTAGATACATAGCATTACCGCCGTATTTTAGAATGCTTTGTCCTCAAAGCAAGGGTAATGACGGGTATTGTTGACGAAATTGTTATGTCTCCCATGATGTGTCTTCATCTGGAAAATTCTTCAACCTAATGAGATATTCCTTGAGTGTCTGAGAGTGAAGTTTTCTTTCTTGGGTTGCAATGATTGCCTTGGGTTCCCAAATGACCCTCCCTTTGTCATCTAAAATAGGAAGTATTGCTTGTACTGTTTGATGTTTCCCCAACATTTGTTTGAGACATGATACATGGAAGACATTGTGGATACGACTTTTATGAGGTAACTGTAATTTATAAGCCACTTGACTAATCTTCTAGATAATCTGGTATAGTCCATAGAAAATTGGGGCCAACTTGTGTTTTCCTCCACTTTTAAGGGATACCTGTTTATAGGGTTGGATTCTTACGAACAACCAGTATCCTACTTCAAATTCTCTTTCAGTTCTACATTGATCTGCTTGTCGCCTCATGCGATTATTTGCCACGATTAAGTTATCCTTGAGTAATTCAATCATTTTTTGAGATTTCTCTAGTTGGTTCTTTACTTCTGGAACATTAGTGTCATTTAGAACTAACTTCTTCCAATTTGGAGGTTCTTATCCATATAAATCTTGGAAACGGGTCATTTTTGTTGAGGTGTGATAAGTTGAATTGTAACACCATTTTGCTAAGTGTAACCATTGAGACCAATGGTTTTGTTTATCTGTTACAAAACAATGTAGATGTGCTTCTAATAATTTATTAATGACTTCAGTCTGACCATCTGTTTGGGGATGGTAAGCTGAGCTCATATTGAGTGATGTGCCTACTTGTTTGAAAAATTCCCTCCAAAATTTCCCATTAAATTTTGCATCTCTGTCACTGACGATGACTTTTGGAAAGCCATGTAATTTGTAGACATTTTTGTAAAATACATCTGCAATTTGTTTTTTCGTGTCTATTTTTTTATTGCCACAAAGTGAGCAAATTTGGTTAAACGATCGACCACTACAAGGATCTTGTCCTTTCCATCTGATGGAGGTAACCCATCTATTGGAATATAATCCGTCGGGATTATACGTTATTGTAAATATTAGGAATATGAAGAGACTCTCAGATGTGTGATCCTAAGAGTCATCTTAGATGTATAGATAAAGGCATCCTATGGAGAAATAATAAGAAAGATTCGGGAGTTATTCCACCTAAAAGTGGTATCAGAGCGATTGATAACTCCTGCATGTACAGTCTGCATTCTACTACTATCTGCACCCTGGGCTTTCCTCAGTCTGTAGATTGCATGCATTGGTGCATGCGCTGGCTGCTCTAACGTTCATGAGTCATTCACACATCTGCACTCCTTCCATCGTGGGTACATTTAATTGTATGTGTTATTCATTGGGCATTTCAAGACCTACGTTTGAAGTATGAAATGTTGTGTTTCCTCAATTTTCTGCACAATTTTGATTGTTCGTTGTGAGAACGTTTGAATTAGTCTGCTATATACCTAACCCTAATTTTGCATCAACGCTTCATTTTCTCATTTGAGAGTTACCACTCCGCTGCAACTCATATGTCTCATAGCCCCATCGTGCTTCCATTCCACTACTGCTGAGATATTCTACACACCATTGTGATCTTTAGTTTCTAGTATTCTGATCGTTACTGTAACACTCAATGGTTGTGACTGCATAAGTTCAGTGGGAAAGCTAAACGGAGTATATACATGAGTGAAGCTATTTTCGGTAGCCATAATATTGTATGAGAAAAGAGACTTCTTTGTTTGAATAATCTCTTGTATTGAGAAATCATAGTGCTGTATTTTGAGAATTGAAGACTGTTGTGAATTATTCCTTGAGAGCTGCAACTTGCAGCTGCAAATTTTGGAGAAAATGTGACCTCTTTGATAAAGATTGAAGATATTTTTCTATTTGGTTGTTATGAGTCTATGGAAGATCAGTGATTGAAGATTTTTGCGATGAACATTCACGCCTTTCCTCAAACTTGGTGAAAATTGCTGCGAATTCCTTGTGTTATCATGAAGCTGCTCACAACTACTTAAAGATTGTAGTTGAGAACTGATGCTCTCCTCCACCAGAATACTATTGGTGGAACGTGTAAAGACTCAGCCTGAATGTGAGTGAACAAGATCACGAATGTACTCATCTATGTGGAGATGCATCTTGAATACATCGATACCTAGATATGTTTCATTTGGATATGAGATCATTGTTTTGTTGAAGACTACTTGGAGAATGTGAAACTACTAGAAGCGTTGCATTTTCTTCTTTTCGATTTGAAGAAGCATTTTGAAATGGAGTCTGCATTTTGAATGTTAAGTTGCTGTGACCTGCCAAGAAAATTGCTGAGATTTGCGAACTCGTGGAATACTATACTTGAGCCTGTGTGTACCAACTGAATTTGGATGTGAGCAATTTGCAAAAGGCTGAGAGAGCTTGTTGAAAGAATCACGCTAGTGGAGGTAAAACCCTTTTACAATTTTTGTTTCAATTGTTTGTGACTGTTGGAAACTACAAAAACCCTAATTTCTACCGTAGAGCTATGCATGGAGTTTAATTGGTAAATGCTGCACATATCTTCCTTTGCGTTGGTGTTGAACGAGCTGTAAAGTTTGAGAGTATATTGCTACTGTGTAGTAACTCTACTACTGTAATAAGATTGTGAAGTGTACTGCTTCAGACTGCATTGAGCTGCTGGAGATACAACCTGCCTTTGAAGAAGCCAAGTCGTGCTAATACAAAACAAGCATGCTGAAAGTTATTGTTTGTTGATATATTCTTGTACTATGAAAATTTGAAACGTAATACTCATGTAATAGCACTCTAAAGCAAATGATATAGATTTGCTGAATTATTCTGATAAGCTACAGAATTGTATAATAGGATGCAAAATCATTTTCTAACTTGTAAAAGACCAAGAACTCAAGCCTATATCCTATAAATTTTCAAAGCTTTCTATAAGTTGCAAGATTCATCACAGAAGATGCAATCTATAGCATCTGGAGAATCACTTTGCTTTGCTAAAAAAGAAAAGAACCACACCAATGACCAATCCAATGATCATCCCAAAGGAGAAAGTAGCAAGAGAGGCATAGGAAGAAGAAACTTCAGAGTCAGAGGAGGCAGAAACAACTCTAGCAAAAGATCAGATTTGAAGTGCAAGCATTGTGGAAAGATTGGACACAAAATAGATCAGTGTTGGGCTTCGTGGGACTCCATCAAAGACAGAAATAACCAAAATAAAGATGACAATAAGAACCAAGATTCTAGTAAATCTTCAGATTTTGCTCATTGTATTGTTGCACATTGTAATCTTGGTATTAATGAAATGACTTCATTTTCATCTTACACAGATTGTTGGCTACCTGATACTAGTGCAACATTACACATGAATTTTAGAAAAGACTGTTTTGAAGAACTTAATGAAACAATAAATGGCATAGTTTACTTTGCAGATAAGTCAAGTCTTAAACCAAAGGGAATGGGCACCATTCGACTGAAGATGCCTGGATTCCCTGATTTCTTGTTGAAGAATGTTCTTTATCTTCCAGAGTTGCAGAGAAGCTTGCTGTCCTTGGTGGAGATTCGACAGCAAGGCCATTCCATCCACATGTTTGATGGAATAGTATAAATAAGAAAGTCCTTTGACAACCAAGTCATCATGACTGGATATGAAGATGGGAAGCTGCTGAAGCTAAAGGGTTCATCTGCAAGGGTTTAGAACTATGCCTACCTCTCTCAGCATGGAGAAGGTAATTTGTCATCAAGTTTATTGTGTCATGCAAGATTTGGTCATCTGAATTATAACAGTCTTCGTTTGTTGAGAAAGAATGGTGTATTTGGTTTTCCCACCATTCCCAAAGAGAAGAGCAAATGTGATGCATGTATATTAGGGAAACACAGTAAGCTGCGATTCCATGAATCTAATTTCAGATCAAGTAGGAAATTAGAATTAGTGCATTCTTATTTATGTGGCCCAATGCCAACTCATTCTGCCAATGGGAATAAGTATTTTATGACCTTTGTTGGTGACTACTCAAGAATGTGCTGGATTTACTCATTAAAGAAAAAATCAGAAGCATTTCAAACATTCAAGGACTTTCATGCATTGATAGAAAAACAAGCACAATCTAAAATTGGTACACTTCGTACTGACAATGGGAAAGAATACACTTCAAATGATTTTGAATATTATCTTCGCCAACATGGAATTGCACATCAGACTACAGTTCCCTACAACCCTCAACAAAACGATGTAGTAGAAAGAATGAACAGAACCATAATGAATATGGTACGCTCAATGATGTTTTTTAAGAATGTAAAACTAATGTTTTGGGGTGATGCAGTGAAATGTGCAACCTATTTGAGAAACAGAGGTCCCTCAAATGCTCTTGATAACAAGACTCCACATGAAATGTGGTTTGGCCATCTCACTTCAGTCAGGCATCTCAGAGTTTTTGGTTCCACCTGTTATGCCTTGATTCCAAAGGAGCAAAGAAACAAGCTTGGTGCTTGAAGCAGAAAATGCATTTTCCTGGGGTACAAAGAAAACTTCAAGGCATACCATCTATATGATGAGGTAAACAAGAAGTTTGTTATTTCTAGAGATGTCATTTTTCTTGAGACTAATAAAAATGACCAGTCCATTGAGAGACAGCTTGATCATTTGGAAAAGTATCCTCATCCAAAGAAATATTCTGAAAATGAATATGAAATTCCAAACCTTGAAGGGGGGATTCCTATTCTGGATCAACCTTTGGAATTTCCATATGAAGCACCAACTCCCCCGCATGAAGAAGTTCCTGCTACTTCACCTATTCTGGATCAACTGGATGATGTGATTGAGAGAATTGGAAGACTCAACCTTGAAGGAAATGAAGCACCACCAGCTGATCAACCAGGACCATCAAGGAAGATTCCTAAATGGGCCACAAAGACACTTGAAAGTGTTCATCCGGATGAAGTTGGAAAGACGGGAACGAGAAGTTCAAAAAGACATGAAGATGGAGGAGAAGCAGATAATTTAGGTGATGACATGGATGTATCATTTGATTGTGAATTTAATTTATCTGCTAACTTTGAACCAACTTCCTTTGAAGAATCTTCTACTCGAGTTGAGTGGAAAGAAGCTATGCAGAATGAGTATGATGCACTCATGAAGAATGGAACTTGGAAGTTGGTTGACCCTCTAGTTGGAACCAAACCAATTGGCTGCAAGTGGGTGTACAAGAACAAATACAGATCAGATGGCTCACTTGACAAGCACAAAGCGAGGCTTGTAGCAAAAGGCTATGCATAGAAGAAAGGAAATGACTATGAAGAAACATTTTCTCCTTTAGCAAAATGGGTTACCATCCGTACCTTACTCTCTTTAGCTGCTCAGAATGGGTGGAAAGTTCATCAGATGGATGTGAAGACTTCTTTCTTGAATGGAGACTTGAAAGAGAATGTCTTCATGTCTCAGCCAGAAGGCTTTGTTGTGAAAGGAAAAGAACAAAAGGTATGCAAACTTGTCAAATCCTTGTATGGCCTAAAACAAGCACCTCGCGCATGGTATGAAAAATTAACTGAGCATATTTTGAAGTTAAATTTCGAACATTTTGATCTTGATGATGCAACACTGTTTATAAATAAAGTTGGAAGAGCTATTGTGTATCTTGTGGTGTATTTAGATGATCTTTTGATGACAGGGAACAATGAGAGCTATATAGCATCCATAAAGAAATATTTGAAAAAGATCTTTGAAATGACAGATATGGGACATCTCCACTATTACTTAGGAATGGAAGTCACTCAACATCCTAAGTACATATTCCTATCTCAGAAAAAATATGTTGGAGAACTACTAGACAAATTTTGTATGATAGAATGCAACCCTGTCTCTACTCCAATGGAACAGAAAATGAAGCTCACATCAAGTGAAGGAAAAGAGTTTGAGGATCTGACCAAGTATCGACAACTTGTAGGAAGACTTATCTACCTTACAACAACTAGACCATATATTTCTTATGTTGTTGGCATACTTTCAAGGTTCATGCATAAACCTTGTGAAGGACACTGGTCAGCTGCAAAAAGAGTTCTAAGATACTTGAAGGGGACTCAAGACGTTGGACTCAAGTACTCTAAGGTGGATGACTTCAAACTTATTGGGTACTCAGATTCAGATTTTGATGGCGATAAGGAGATAGGAGTATCAACTTCTGGATACACTATGAGTCTTGGATCAGCAGCTGTCTCATGGAGATCACACAAATAGTCAGTTCTGGCAGATTCAACAACAAAAGCAGGAAATGTGGCTGCAGCTGAAGCAACGAAAGAAATAGTATGGCTCAGGAAGATACTTGAAGATTTGCAAGAAAAACAAGAGAACTCCACTCCATTATTGATAGACAATATTTCTGCAATCAAGCTGGCTAAGAATCCCAGATTCCATGATCAAACCAAACACATCAACACAAAGTATCATTTGATTCGACAACATGTAGAGGCCAAGACAGTCCATCTTCGACATTGTTCCATAAATGATCAAGTTGCAGACATCTTCACCAAAGCGCTTGGATGAGAAAAGTTTGAAAGATTCAGAAACATTCTCGGACTTACTAACACCCCTTCGGATTAAGGGGGAGATTGTTGGAATATAGTCCGTCGGGATTATACATTATTGTAAATATTAGGAATATGAAGAGACTCTCGGATGTGTGATCCCAAGAGTCATCTTAGATGTATAAATAAAGGCATTCTATGGAGAAATAATAAGAAGGATTCAGGAGTTATTCCACCTGACACCATCGATGAAATCCATTGATATCTCTTCCCATTTATGGGCTGGAATGTGTAGGGGGTGGATTGACCCTGGGGTTAAAATATTTTCGCTTTTGTTCCTCTGGCATTTGTCGCATTCTGCCACATATTGCTGGATATCTTTTTGCATTCCCTTCCAGAAAAAAATGACCTTCTTGCATTATAATAATATTTGAAGAATCCTATATATCCTGTGGCTAGTGAATCATAGGATTCCTTCATTGCCTTAACCTTGAACTTAGAGTTTGATTTTAAATAAATCCTCCCCTTATACCAAAGGATATCGTTTTTCCAATCAAACTTGGGGTCACAGTTGGAATTGTTAATTACAGTGCTTTTTTCTAGGTCCTTGGCATATTCACTTCATATTTCATCTAGCCAATCTAAAATTGTGATTGAGATGGAGTAAGAGGTAATATCCTCATATTTTCTAGAGAGTGCATCTGTGACTACATTTTCCTTCCCCTTTTTTTGTGTACTATTTCCATGTCGAAAGCAACGATTTTTTCTATCCACTTATGTTGTTCTGTGGACAATGTTTTCTGTTGAAGTAGGTATTAAAAACTATTGTGGTCTGTGCGGATCATGAATTTTCTCCCTAGGAGGTATTGTCACCACTCTACCAATGCCTGCATAATTTCCACCATTTCCTTATCATATGTAGACTCCAATTGTTCTCGCTTGTTTAATTTTCTGCTCTCAAAATCTATTGGGTGTTCATCTTGCATTAGTATTGCTCCCAACCCATAAAATGAAGTGTCACATTCTATCACAAATGTTTGGAGAAGTCTAGGGTAGCTAATACAGGTGTGGAGGACATAATTCCTTTCAAGGCTTCAAAACATTTTCCCGCTTCTTCACTCCACGGGAATGCATTCTTTTTTAGAAGGTTGGATACGGGTGTGGTTATGTTTTCATAATTCCTAATGAATCTTCTGTAGTATCCAATTAACCCAAGGAATCCCATTAACTTGGATATGTTAGTAGGTTTGGTTCAGTCTGTGATTGATTTGATTTTTTCTGGATCTACTTTGACTCCTTATTTAGATATTACATGCCCAAGATAGCTCACTTCTTCTTTACTGAATGTGCATTTGGACATATTGGCATAGAACTAATTTTCTTTTAAAATAGAGAGCACTTGTTCTAGGTGTGTGAGATGGTCCTTCCATGTATTACTGTATATAAGGATGTCATAAAAAAACACTAGTACAAACTTCCTTAGGAATGGCTGAAATAGGTTATTCGTGGTTGCTTGAAATGTCGTTGCAGCGTTAGTTAGCCCAAAAGGCATTACCTTAAACTCGTAATGTCCTTCATGGGTTCGGAAGTCTATCTTCGCCACATCTTCTTGTCTTACTATGATTTGGTGATATCCTGACCTTAAGTCTAATTTTGAAAAGTACTTTGCGCCATGTAGTTCGTCCAACATTTCATCGATAAATGGAATGGGGAATTTGTCTTTAATAGTTATCTTGTTTAGTCCTCTGTAATTGATTAATAGCCTAAATGACCCATCCTTCTTTCGTATCAGTACCACTGGTGCAGCATAAGGACTCTGAATTTATGTAATCACTCCACACTTCAGTAAATCGTGGATTAATATTTCAATCTATGTCTTATTATGGTGTGGGTACCTATAGGGTTTAACATTGACAGGGCTTGATCCAAACTTGATTTCTATGACATGCTCGATCTTCCTTTCTGGTTGTAACTCCATGGGAATGTATTCAAATACTTTTTGTATTTTTGGATTAATCCTTGGATCTATAGATGACCTGGTTTAACTACTTCTGAAGTTAATAATTCCATATTTTGGCATTGTACGACATACGCTGGTGCTCCCTTTTGAATTAGCTTCTCCATTTTGTGGGATGACACAATTTGTGTGTGAGGGGGTTGGAACCCATACAATTTATATCTTTATCATTTCCATTTAAACCTTATAAAGTGTTCTTGGTGGTTTGATGAGTAGGTACCTAGTGTTTGCAACCATTCAATTCCCAATACTATATCAACTCCTCCCAAGGGTACTGCATAAAATTCTTA
>LPNX010431134.1:231078-267265 GCA_001517045.1 Pseudotsuga menziesii | reverse complement strand
AAGGTTATAGTCTTGTATTTGCAGCTTAACTTTGTGGCATTTTCCCACTTTTTCGATCTTCTTTCCATCTGCTACCATTACCTTCATGTTGGGTACTGGGTATATGAAAAGGTTAAGCCTCTTGGCAACATTTACATCGATGAATTTATGGGTACTTCCTATGTCGAATAGGACGACAACATTATTATTTTTTATATGACCTTTAAGTTTTAATGGTTGTGGTTGGTGTATTCCTGTTATGGATGAAATTGATATCTTGGGCATTTCTTCATCTTCTAAATCTGACGGAGGATTCTGGATGTCACATGTTTCTTCTATGTTAGATTCCTTGCTATCTGACTTGTCTTCCTCGTCATCTTCACATTGATATGAGTTCTTGGTGGTCTCTTTTTTCAAACATCTATGTCATGGGTTCCACTTCTCTCCGCAATATTTACACTTCCTTTCTTTCATTCGTTGGAATTCTAAAGTGGTTTTGTTGTCACTTATTAGATGTGGTGGTTGGTATTTGGTGTCGGTCTTGGTATTTTGGATGGACCTTCGATCTTTGTCATGGTTTTTGTTCCACGTCTTTTTCAATTTTTCCTCAATGATTTTTGCCTTGCATCTCGCTTAGTCCAAGGTTGATAAATTTAATAGTTCTAGTTCATCTTTGATATATGGTTTTAGTCCATACACATAATTTTAGAGGCATTGACTATCTGTGAGTTCCGGCACACGTGTCACCAGGGATTCCCATTCATCAGTCTATTCATTGACGTCACCTTTTTGTTGCAGTCTGGTGAGTTTTGCGAAGAAGTACTTTTCTTTTAAAAGGCTTCAAACCTCTTAAAGAAATCGTTTTTGAATGTTTTCCACTTGCACTTAGTTGTCTGTGTTGTAACCTTCCACCACATGTACCAGTTGTAAGCCCGATCTTCTAGTTGCATCGAGGCATATTTTATCATTTCTTCGTCGGCTATGATATTGTGTATGGAAAAAAATCTTCTGCTTTGTTGATCCATGCCACACTCTATTTTGTGTCGCCATTGAATTTTGACAATTATAACTTGGGTTTCATTCGATATCCACTTCTTTTTGGAGGAGAAAGTGATTGTTCATGATTTAGAGAGTGATCGTGATCGAACTCTTCTTGTGGACTTTCTCTTCTGGGATGAATTCTATTACGATGGCTTGAATGTGAGGTTGGTTGGTCTTCTTGTGACACCTTGCCAACTAATGCAGTGATTGTGTCTTCCAAATGTTGCTCGATGTTTCTTAATCTAGATTCAAACAATACTGTGATGTCCCTTTTTACACCTTCCATCTCCCAAGCTACTTCCTTGTTGGCTTCCTTTTTGATAGTCTCTCATAATTTGTTTTCGCCTTTGTCTAGTTCTCCTTCGATTTGGTTGAGTCTTGAGTGTAAACCCTCAATATTTTTAGAACCTTGGACTTGGTTAAGCTCTAATTTTTCCATTCTTTCTTTAATTTCATTCATATCTAACATTTTTCTAATTCAGGGAGGAATTTTTGTATACTAAGAATGGTGAGATTCTTTTTTTTAAATACTAATTAATTATTATATAATAAAACTTTTATTTTATTATTTAATATAATAAAGCAAATTAAAATATTATAAATGTAATATATTATAATATATATTATATTAAAATATTTTGTTTTTTTGTGTTTTGTTTTCGGTGTAGGTCGTGAGAAATGGTGGCGTGAGGATGGAAATCGAGGGTGAGGAAGGAGGAGAGGGAAAGGAAGGAGGATGGGTGTGAGGATGGATGCGAGGGTGAGGAAGGAGGTGAGGGCGAGGAAGGAGGATTGGGATGAGGGAACAACAGGGAGGATGGAAGATGAAGAGGCGGTGGTGGTAGGGAGGAGTTGGTGTAGTGGAGGTGGAAGCGAGAGGATGCGTCAAAGAGGATAGCGATAGGGAGGAGGTGGTGCAGTGGAGGGGACATGCAGAAGTGGAGAGCATGGTATAGAGGTGTAAGGTGGAGAACGCAACTGGTGGAGGTGAGTGCGGTGGTGGAAGAATGAGTGGAGCAGTGCTGGAGGGATGGAGCAACGGATGGGAAATGAGAAGAGTAGAGGAGCTTTGTGGAAGGTGCTGAAGAGCCAAACAATGGCTCTGATACCACTTGAAGGAGAAAAATAGTTCTAAACCCACAGTAAATTGATAATTGAATATATGATGGTTTATTTACAATAATGGACATATCCTTTTATAAGTTAATACACACTACTTGATGAATTGGTGTGACCCTACGTTAGTTTACTAACTCTATATTTAATATTTAAAATAATACCTTATAATTATTTAGATACATAACAGTTACAAAATGGATAAAATATCAATTTAGCAGTTGTTAGAGCCAACTGTGAGAAAACAAATGACCAACAAGATATGTAACATATAGTTGCATCATAGAAGGGATAATGAGATAATTCTGGAAAATTAAAACCATCTTTAAACCAAATGAGGCACCTGGAAATAGAATCTCCTTTAATCTAGTAGTGTAACAAGAGATTGATTGCATCCAAAACAAACATAGACATAGGAAACACCTATAACAACATAATGATCATAAATTAATACCCATTAAATTAATAGTTAACAAATAATGACAAACAAATCATAACCTTCAAAACACGAACGAAATTAAAACAAAATGTCGATACATGCTATGTTGTAATATGAATTTTAGTTTCCCTTCTAGTTTCAACCAACCTAGCTCAAGTTTCATGATTTTAACCTTATGTTTCTCTTCTTGTTTCAACAGTCTTTCATTAGCAGAGACCAATGATCTCTACATCGCTTTATATTTATCCTTCCTCAATTTCAGATCCTATCAATGATTTACCCAAGACAATAATTTGTTTTTAAGAGTCTTGATCTCGTCTCTCATAACAAGTGTGTTTGACTAGGATTCTTCCAGTTTCACTTCTAATTGGGTGATATTTTGCTTAAACACCCATTTGGTGGACTGCTTGAGGTTCCTTTTGCTACGACTAGGTGATGATTCACCTATACATTAGGGATTCTCTTCGGATCAGAGAGGAGATAAATTTTCAATGAGTCCCTGTGAAGGCATTGTCATGGAATTTTTAAATTCCATACTATGATCATGGCAAACATATTCATGAGAAAAATCATGAATAGGAGAAAGATATTCATCATCACTAACTACCTCCACTATGGGAGGATATTTTTCCTGCTGGATTGTTTCAGGAATCAAAACAGTAGCCATGCTTCGAGTAAATATTTGTGAGATGAATTCCTTTTGTTTAGGATTATACTCAGTGTGATCTGCAAAATTTTTATCTTTAGGATTTTCTAACCCTTTATCCTTTAGTGCAGGTACATCGTGTTGAGGCCTGGAAATTCGCAGGCAACAACAGAAAGGGATTCTCCCCAATCAACGTTCGCAACTAGCTCGTTGACTGTTTGGTATAGGGAATCCGTCCGGTTTGCGGTCCGGCTACCGTAGGTCAAGTAACAAAATAGAGGCTTTACCGGTTGTGGCTCGGTCCACCGGAATTTTGTATTTTTTGACTTAAGGATGAGATGCAAGTATCTAACTAACCATGCAGGGTGGTGAAGGATGTTGGGAGCAGTCACAATGTGATGCGCAGGTTCTTACCTCTCATCTTAGGCTCACCAACATCTGAATCACATATGCAGTAATGAAATGAATTAACTATCTATCTATCTACCTATCCCCGGGGAGCTGAAACGTAGTTTAATTTATGAGTAATGTGCATTATCCATGTATTATAACAGAAATTACAGATAGCTGATATTCATACTTACAACACATGAATGAGTGAAAATATTCTAACAATCAGATAGCTAATTGTTATGTACGCAACATACATTACTCATGGTGAACATTCCACAAAATAAATCAGAAATCATTCAAACAAGACATAGGTCATAAAGTTAGAGTGATCTCACGATTCATGGACACAAGCTGAAAAATAAAATAGTTCATCTTTCTGCTATCCATTGCATAACATTCAGAAGTTTCACACATCTTTCTCCAACAGGCAAACCAGCATTTTTTATTGCAAAGAGAAGTAGTTCTTCTTACAACATTCATTTCCAGTCTAACTGGGAAAAACCCTTTATCCTTCTAAGCTTTCTATATTTATACAAAAAGGTGAAATGGTTGGGCTGCCCAAAGTGACCTTTGGGCTTTCCAAACCTTCATTTCCGAACGCTTTGCTTTTCAAACGCTTTTACAAAATTGTTACATTATTACAAAATTGACCAGTCCTTTATGAGGAGGGTCCCACCTGAGTATCTAAAAACTTTTTCCACGCTGCTGCTTCAGCAGCAATGCCTTCAAATGCACAGGGCTCCAAGAACTGAATGTTGATTTCAAATTTTTCAGCTTGGTTCCTGATGGCCTCGATCCTCACTGGGCTCAACCGAAGTTGATCTTCTAAAAACTGCACACTAACGGCTGAATGGCCTACTTCACTCTTCAGTATTTGGTCATCAATGGCCTTAATCTGTTGCGTTCTAGCCTCTGCATCCTGACATCTTCTCTGCAATATTTCTATAAAGGATTTATGGTCTGGGAACTCATCAAGCCTATGTTTAGCTTCTGTCTGACACCAGTTGTATGTATTAAGGATCCTTCTGAAGTATTCTGAGCATGATCCCTGTGTTGATGTATATGTAACTTCAGAATGTATTCTTCTATGTATCTTATATATTGTAACCTGATGTTTATTCCAAGATGTTTCTATTATGTATTTGAGTCATGTGATCATGCCCCGATGTTCCGATCGAGAAGATTAATAATGTAAACAAGTCATGTCAAGTCATTAGGTAAGTCCCCACAGTTTCGGGGCACTTGAGTTATTATACACTAATTAAGGTGTAGGCTCGGGTAAGTAATTGTAAATTGAGCCTACATGATTAAGTGCACTTCAAGTGAATGGAAGAATATAAATAGAGAGTGAGACTGTCTATTTATTACACACATCATTCACTCTCTCAAGGGTGGCGCATTAGTGAAGAAGGAAATACTGGGACTAGACAGAAGAAGAAGACTACTGCTGTTTTGGGAGATCTCTTACTATTTTGGTGTTGATTCTATCTTAGAGGAAGTTGTGGGGTTTTCTCCTTTATGGTTTCCCTGAGGAAAATCTCTTTGTGTCTCTTGTCTCTTGTGATGTGCTTATGTTTTATTGATGTGCTTGTTATTCTCTCAGTGAAAAGATCCTAAGATCATAATGCTAGCTTATTTGATGAAAACTAACATGGTATCAGAGCTAACCTGAGAAGAAGAAATTGTGCATCTACAAGAACTAGGGCTTCCTAGTTTGTGGATCTTCCTCAATAGATTTTCAGAAAAAGTATGCTAGGATGACTCTCCATTGAAGGGTGCATCTTTCTGTTGATGTGGAATTCAATTTCAAGCATGTTTAGTTTCGATGTGGAAATTAGGGATTTCTACAGAAGAGGAATTTTTGAGTGAGACTAGCATAGGATTTTTCTCCTCATCAAAACCGAATTTTAGAGACCTAGATCAAGAAATTTGGTTGGGTGAAACTTTGGGAAAGTCAAACCCTAGTTTGACCCTGAGCTAGGAGAAACCCTAAATACTAAAACTGCTAAGTTTTGGTGCAGTCGCTATATTCCGCGATTGGCGTAGTCTCAGAAGCTGAAAATTGCAAGGGTCGAATATAAAATCCTAATGAACACTGTATCCAAAAATCAGCCTCAGATTCGCTATCTTCTGGGAGATATGATCTCTCAAAATTAGGGTTCCATCCTCTTCCAGAAATCATCCATAAACAGGACACCTGGGGAGAATTGCAATATATTGGGCTACAAAGGTCCAAATGGAATTTATGAAGATATTCCAAAAAGGGCATGGACTTTAATTTCAGTTGTACGAATATTAGGCTCAGAGAATGAACCAGTGACACGTGTCATGCCGTACAACTTTGCTGTTCTGAACAGTTCTGTAACAGGTCACCTTGGGAAAAGGATAATAAATCCCAAATGGTGAAACCAATTCTGATGAAACCTACATTGTTAGATCAGGGACATGTGAGGTTACCTCAGTGATAAATTTCAGACATAGAGGATTAGTAATGTTGGAGACATCATAGAAACAGTAACAGGCATTTATGTAGAAGAAATTGGTAAATTAGGGCTTCCTGTTCTGGGAGCTTCCCTCCACTGTTTTCAGAAAAGGAGTACATTGGACAGCTCCATTTGAAGAGATCTATCTGTTTGTCCAATCAGATTTGAGATATTCCAAGTTTTGAAAATTAGGGTTTATGTGACAAACCCTAGATCAGCAAACTCTGGGACAAGGACGGACACCTTAAATCGGTAAGATCTAATCCTTTGCTATTTTCATTTGAGGTTCTCATTTCAAATTGATATATCACATCAGCTTGGTGACAAGATTGGGGAAGTTGAAAACTTCCAAGCTTGGAAGTATATGATCTCTTTGAAGAAAATGGATTGGACACCTACATGAGTATGGAGGTTCCAGTTTCAGAGGGAGGTGAGGCTAGAAGCCCTTCACAAAAAGAACTGGGTCAAGGCCAAGAAGATCATGGTTGATTCAGTCACAGATCAACTTGTACCACAAGTGTCTTCCTTAAAGACACCGAAGATGTTTGATTCCTTGAACAAGCTATTTGAAGGGAAGAACAGAAATCAGAACATGACCTTAAGAAACCAGTTGATGAATGTGAAGATCCAGAATGCAGAGACCATGCAGTCATAAGAGTCTCTCAAATCAAAGAACAACTTGAAGCGGTAAAAGAAAAAGTGAAGAATGCAGAAGTGGCGATGTCCACCTTGAATGGCCTCCTAGGATTGTGGAATTCATTCATGTGAGGAATGTGTGCTAGAAGGAAGTGATTACTTTCAATAGACTCTAGAAAGAGAACTCACAAGAAGAAGAAGCTCAAGAAGAGAAGGTGGGAGCAATTGAAGATCAAGCTCTTTCCATCCAAAGAAGATCCCTCAAGCAATGAGGAATATGAAGAACTCAACTCTTGAAGAATTTATTATCCACCTTAGCTTTTGGATAAAAAACGATGCTATTATGAATGAAGAAGATGATGAAGCTGAAGGCTCAAGAAGGAGTCTACCCTCGAAACAAATAAAGATAAGTATTCAATTGTCATTTCATTATATTATTTTGTTATGCATTTGTTTATATTCAGTTATTGTATTATGCATGATAGGATGTTTGCATTAATGACAGAATACTACTAATATGCATGTGATGGGTAAGTAGCTCATGGGGCTATACAAATTCTCCATTGCTACTTATCTAGAATGAAACCTCTTTGCTGACATATTGGATTAGTGCACAATCTCAATGTTGTCCTGGTAGAGATGGAAGGCATTTAGAAAGTTTTAGTAAGATATGGATGAATGTTGGATTGGCTAAAGTAGTTGCATGATCATATATTTATGCATAAGAATTTGCCAGTATGGATGTTCCTTATGAAATTTTTCTAACCATACAAATGCATTTGACTTGTAGGAAAGATCGCATACATAATCGCCTACAAGCAAAGAAGAATGAAGACTTGTTCCGAAGAACAAGTGACGACATTTCAAAATGAAGAATAATATGATGAGTGCAGTGACATCATTGATGCAGAACCTTCTAGCCACCAAGAAGAAAGGGAAGACCAGTTCAAGAAGAATGATGTCAGGGCATAGTATCGAGACCTAAAGAGAAGTTCATAGTTCCATCATGCAATAGATGGAAACATCATGGGATATAAAGCAAGATTCGTAGCACGAGGATTCTCATGAAAAGAAGGCCTACACTACGAAGAGACATTTGCAGCCAGTAAGAGTTGAAACACATACATGATGAGATTGATGAAGATCTTAACCTTTGCTACAAGGTTGAAGATGCAAGTCTATACACTAGATGGTCACATAGAATATTAGTAGCATAGGAAGCTACTTGTCACTCCGGTACAAAATGTTTTCAGTGCAGAAGATAGAGGGAGTATGATGCTTCACTTCAGAGGGAGTGACTATAGAAGATCCTGAGGTTCGACATGATACGACAGGATGGATAGATTACTCATGAATCTAGGCTTTACTAAGAGTAAAGAGGATTCCAACCTTTGCTTCAAGGTTGAACACAGAAGACCAGTGATACTCCTGTTATGTGTCGATGCACTATTGTTCTAGGTATGGAGGTGTGGCAGAGTGCAGATGGAGTCTTCCTTGGAAAAGGGAAGTATGCAGTAGAGATCCTAAAGAGGTTCAGGATGATGGACTGCATGACCACACCTATGGCATCGAACATGAAGCTATTAAGTGATGCTTCATCAGAGACAGTTGATGCTACGATGTATCATCAGATGATTGGGTCCTTAATGTACCTGAGACCAGATATTTGCTTTGCTATGAACACATTAAGACATGTTCACCTGATGGTTGCAAAGCATGCAGAGGTACAGTTGATTATGGACTCAAGTACAATGCAAATAAAAAGATTAACCTGGAGGGTTATGTTGATTCAGATTGGGCAGGCAGTGTCGTCGACAGGAAGAGTACTTCAGGATGTTGCTTCAGTATGGGATCAGGTGTGATCTCTTGGTTTAGCAGGAAGCAATCCTGTGTGGCACTGAGTACAGCTGAAGCAGAGTATGTCGCAGCTTGTTCAGCTAGTTGTGAGGCAGTATGGTTGTGGAAGCTAATGTCTGATATATTTGATCTCCAGTTGGATGCTACTTGTATACATTGTGACAACCAGAGTTGCGTGAAGTTTTCAGAGAATCCAGTGTTCCATAACAAGTCAAAGCATATCGAGATCAAGTATCACTATTAGGGATATGGTGCAGAGAGGAGCAGTGAAGCTCCTGTATGTTGCGACGGAGGAACAGATAGCTGATGTATTGACGAAACCATTGGCTAGGCTGAAGTTCGAGTACTTCAGAGAGAGACTTGGTGTTCTCCAGATCGAGGCTTTCTCCCAGAGAAAGTGATGAGACCCATAGCCATTCTAACATGGTGAGAGGATTTAGTTCCTTCCATGTCAGATATGAGTGCTAGAGATCCATAGCCATTCTGACAAGTAGGTCAAATGTAAGGGCTGATCCATTCTATCATGGTGAGAGGATTTAGTTCCTTCCATGTCAGATGTGAGTGCTGGCCATTATGTCGAGTAGGAAATATGTAAGGGATACCGCCATTCTGACGAGTAGGTCAGATGTAAGGGCAGAGCCATTCTGTTCATGGCTAAAGGATTTAGTTCCTTCCATGTCAGATGTGAGTGCTGGCCATTATGTCAAGTAGGACATATGTAAGGGCTACTGCCATTCTGATGAGCAGGTCAGATGTAAGGGCAGAGCCATTTTGTTCATGGCTAAAGGATTTAGTTCCTTCCATGTCAGATGTGAGTGCTGGCCATTATGTTGAGTAGGACATATGTAAGGGCTGCCGCCATTCTGATGAGCAGGTCAGATGTAAGGGCAGAGCCATTCTGTTCATGGCTAAAGGATTTAGTTCCTTCCATGTCAGATGTGAGTGCTGGCCATTATGTCGAGTAGGACATATGTAAGGGCTACCGCCATTCTGACGAGCAGGTCAGATGTAAGGGCAGATCCATTCTGTTCATGGCTAAAGGATTTAGTTCCTTCCATGTCAGATGTGAGTGCTAGCCATTTTGTCGAGTAGGACAGATGTAAGGGCTACTGCCGCTCTCCAGGAGAGTGGAGGCACCTGGTCCGTTACCAGGTAGCTCAGTCTAGGACTGGGGGCCATTCTGATGAGGGTGTAGGATTCAGTTCCTACCAGGTCAGATGTGAGTGCATGCCCTTCTAATGAGTAGGACAGATGTAAGTACTGAAATCTCTCATCACTATGATAGGATGTGTTCTTGTCTAGATGGGAGTCTTCCATCACTATGATAGGATGTGTTCCTGCCTAAATGGATGTGCCTTTCTGACGAGTAGGTTAGATGTAAGTGCTGAAATCTCTCATCACTGTGATAGGATGTGTTCCTTTCTGGATGGGAGTCTTCCATCACTGTGATAGGATGTGTTCTTGTCTGGATGGATGTGCCTTTCTGACGAGTAGGTCAGATGTAAGTGCTGAGCCTTTTCACAGATGTTAGTGATGTGATGTCCTATCATGCTGGTGAATGTGAGTGCTAGGCCTTTCTGATGTGACTATAGGATTGGTTCCTATATGATCAGATGTAAGTGCTGGGCGTGCCTTTCTGACAAGCAGGTTAGATGTAAGTGCTGGGCGAAGACCTACATGATGGCTAGGCTTGCAACCAGCATGAAAAAGGGCTAGCTCTATAGAACTTCCTGTGAAGAAAAGAATCATGATTAATCACCAGTGTTTATCTAGATTGAGTGATGATCTAGATCCAGTAATGATGATCCAGTTGATACAGAGAAGAAGACCAGTGCTGAAAATTGTGTTGAAAGAATACCTTCCTAGTTAAGAGGGAGTGTTGATGTATATGTAACTTCGAAATGTATTCTTCTATGTATCTTATATATTGTAACCCGATGTTTATTCCGAGATGTTTCTATTATGTATTTGAGTCATGTGATCATGCCCCGATGTTCCGATCGGGAAGATTAATAATGTAAACAAGCCATGTCAAGTCATTAGGTAAGTCCCCACAGTTTCGGGGAACTTGAGTTATTATACACTAGTTAAGGTGTAGGCTCGGGTAAGTAATTGTAAGTTGAGCCTACGTGATTAAGTGCACTTCAAGTGAATGGAAGAATATAAATAGAGAGTGAGACTCTTTATTTATTACACACATCATTTACTCTCTCAAGGGTGGCACATTAGTGAAGAAGGAAATACTGGGACTAGACAGAAGAAGAAGACTACTGCTGTTTTGGGAGATCTCTTACTATTTTGGTGCTGATTCTATCTTAGAGGAAGTTGCAAGGTTTTCTCCTTTATGGTTTCCCCGAGGAAAATCTCTTTGTGTCTCTTATCTCTTGTGATGTGCTTATGTTTTATTGCTGTGCTTGTTATTCTCTCAGTGAAAAGATCCTAAGATCATAATGCTAGATTATTTGATGAAAACTAACACACTGCGTCCTTTTGACGGCCTTCTTGAAGTCTTTAGTGGTGTTGACGACGAACTCTACCAGGTCATGATCTCTCTTGAGGGCTTGATGGTCTTTTGAAGGTAGTTTGTACTGGAGTTTCTACATTGCTTTCCAGCCTTGCCATTCTGGCATTCAAAACCTCAAGGACAACCTGGGATCTATCCACGAAGCAAGAGGAGGTTTCCATGATCTCCTCTAACCAGCTATCAATCTAAAGGACTTTGCACCTTTCTTATTCTAGAGCAATATGGAGCTGTAGCATTTTAGCCTTCTGAGCAAGGATATGTTCTTTGAATGGCTGGAGATTGACTTGCCATTCCTTTGCTGCCTCTAGATCAGTAGTCAGAGAGGAAATCTGCTCTTGATGTTTCTTGTTCAGCTCTTGGGTGTGCAGATCATTAGCCTGCATAAGAATCTTTTGTTGTTCTTCCAGTTCTTCAACCTTTTGTAGCAGCTGTTCCTTTTCCTTCCTCAACTCCTGATACCCTTTCTGTACTTGCTCAAGGCATTCTTGTGTAGTCTCTTGAGCCTGTCTCTCTTCATGTAGGGCTTTCAACTCAGCTTCAACAGTCTTCATCTCCCTCTGTAAGTGTTCAAACTTCCGCTTCAACCTGTTTCCTTCCTCTCTCTCTTTCCTCAAGGTTTCTTTCAGCTGAGTAGAGGATTTTTTAGATGACTCTAGGTCAGTCATCACCTTGTCTATGTTATCTTCCGAGGCATTGATTAATGCAGCACTGGCTCTCAAAGTGAACCTAGGATCTTGGTTTGTTCCTAGCATAATAGCCGTATCCATTATCATTTTTCCTGGGAGATCTCTAGCTTCAACTTTCTTCTCTTTCCTCTTGATTATCCTTTTTGTTGTTCTATCATAAAACACAGTGCTGAAGTCAGGGATTTCCTCTCCCCTCTTTTGAACAAAAGGCACTAGTTTGAGTGTAGGGACCACAGGGGTGTTGGCAGCAGGAACTTGTGGGTCCTGGGTCTCCAGGTTCTCTGTGTCCTGAGTCTGCCTTGCAGCTTTATCAGCAGCTGACTGTTCAGTATTTGTTTGTGTCAGCTTAAGCCTTTATGCTTCCTATTTTTTCAGCTCCTCATCAAGCTCTCTCTTCGCTTCTTCAGCTGCTTTCCTAGCTGCTTCTTCTGCCTTTTTGGCTACTTCTTGAGCTTTCTCAGCTGCTTCTTGGGAAGCTTTTATTTTTTCTTATTCTTCTCTATGAAGCCATCATGCAGCTTCCTGTGCTAGCTTCTGGGCCTCCTCCTGTCTCCTCTTGGCCTCTTCTTCAGCTTTGGCTTGCTCAGTCCCTTTTCCACCTTTAGTGGTGATCTTTGGCTTGAACCTTCTTCTTAGGGCTGTCATGTTAGGGGAATTTCGGAAGACAGATTATTCCTTATCAAAATGGTGAGTATATTCAAAGGGAACCTTGTGTTCTTTACAATGCTCAACCACCTTACCTTGGGAGTCACTCCTATGATATGTCATTATGCCAAAATGGAATTTCTCTAATTCTTCTACAAATTCCTTAGCCTGTTTCACCTTAGCGAATCTGTACCTTCCCAGCTTAAATGGAAAAGGAGGGTACGCAGTCTTCTTATGTTCAAACAGAAAAATTCCTATTCCATCTACGAACACTTGTCTGACTGCCTCCTTATGGATAAAATAATCAGTTGCGTATTTAGGCAGTAAGGAAGGGGCTCTTGACCCACCAAACATTATGAAGTACATGCCATTTTCTATCAAGTAATAGTCTGCGTATTCTTCTATTACTTGCATGGCCCCCTCCGACATACAGTCACATTCCTTCAAAAAGATGAGTGTGTATATCGCCATAATGAACTGTTCACAGAATTCTCTGTAATGGTTGTGGTATACATGTGCCCACAATGGTCTGTAAGCCGCATAGATAGGCATTATTTCCCTGTCCCATATGCATCTGAGACTAGGGAAGGTATGGTGGCACAATATGCAATCTATAAGTATCGAGCTCATGTAAAACTCATACTTTTTCCGGGCCTCTCCTCCCAGGCCTGAGGGAAAACAAGCAGAAATACTATTTGAGACCAGGCTGGCCCAATTAAATATCATCCCTTGGGTGGCAACATGAAAGATGATTGGGACCCATTCTAGCTTGAAGAGCCTGCCATGAGCTCTTCCAAAGATTCTGTTGAGCATTAAAGCTATGAATCTGTATGGAACCCATAGACTAGCTGTATCATATTCCCCGGTTGGTCTGTGTCTCTAATGCTTTCCTTGCAACATCATCCTTTTCAGAGTTTCCACTAGGTGCATTTTAGTGTTCTTTAGCCAATCATCAGATATGAAGAATTGGGCTTCTGGCAGGTGATAAGCTAGAGCTACATAACCAGGGCTGTATGCAGCATAACCATGTTCGTTGACATCCTTCAGAATCATTGTGGTGACATATGCCTGGGGCAGAATCCACCCAATCACTTCAGAGCATGGGAAAAGCTCTGGCCTAGTGTCGACCTTCATTAGTGTAGATCTTTTTATGTTGGCGTAGATGGACTCTTCTTCCAATCCTATATCAGGAACTTCTCTTCGGGTGATTAGTCCGTAGATATCCCCCCACTGATATTTTCCTCGGGGAAACCATAAAGGAGAAAACCTTGCAACTTCCTCTAAGATAGAATCAGCACCAAAATAGTAAGAGATCTCCCAAAACAACAGTAGTCTTCTTCTTCTGTCTAGTCCCAGTATTTCCTTCTTCACTAATGCACCACCCTTGAGAGAGTGAATGATGTGTGTAATAAATAAAGAGTCTCACTCTCTATTTATATTCTTCCGTTCACTTGAAGTGCACTTAATCACGTAGGCTCAACTTACAATTACTTACCCGAGCCTACACCTTAACTAGTGTATAATAACTCAAGTGCCCCGAAACTGTGGGGACTTACCTAATGACTTGACATGGCTTGTTTACATTATTAATCTTCCTGATCGGAACATCGGGGCATGATCACATGACTCAAATACATAATAGAAACATCTCAGAATAAACATCGGGTTACAATATATAAGATACATAGAAGAATACATTTCGAAGTTACATATACATCAACACTCCCTCTTAACTAGGAAGGTATTCTTTCAACGCAATTTTCAGCACTGGTCTTCTTCTCTGTATCAACTGGATCATCATTACTGGATCTGGATCATCACTCAATCTAGATAAACACTGGTGATTAATCATGATTCTTTTCTTCACAGGAATTTCTACAGAGCTAGCCCTTTTTCATGCTGGTTTCAAGCCTAGCCATCATGTAGGTCTTCGCCCAGCACTTACATCTAACCTGCTTGTCAGAAAGGCACGCCCAGCACTTACATCTGATCATATAGGAACCAATCCTATAGTCACATCAGAAAGGCCTAGCACTCACATTCACCAGCATGATAGGACATCACATCACTAACATCTGTGAAAAGGCTCAGCACTTACATCTGACCTACTCGTCAGAAAGGCACATCCATCCAGACAAGAACACATCCTATCACAGTGATGGAAGACTCCCATCCAGAAAGGAACACATCCTATCACAATGATGAGAGATTTCAGCACTTACATCTAACCTACTCGTCAGAAAGGCACATCCATTTAGGCAGGAACACATCCTATCATAGTGATGGAAGACTCCCATCTAGACAAGAACACATCCTATCACAGTGATGAGAGATTTCAGCACTTACATCTGTCCTACTTGTTAGAAGGGCATGCACTCACATCTGACCTGGTAGGAACTGAATCCTACACCCTCATCAGAATGGCCCCCAGTCCTAGACTGAGCTACCTGGTAATGGACCAGGTGCCTCCACTCTCCTGGACATTCTGAGTTCTTCCTGCCAAGTATAACATTGTGACATTAAGCAATTCAAGTTGCAGACATTTACAAGACACTGTACAGCATTTTATTCTTTCTATGTGTACCATGACAACAACTAGTCCTTGAAGCTAGGATATAAGCCCTTTGGGCTGAATAATCAAACTAATATGCATTACTGTGCAATGTGTCATTTTTCCTATGTATAATATGATAGCGATCAGTGCAACAAATGCATGCATTGTATAGCCCTAAAATGCCCTAACTATCAGAACCACTGAAACCAATGTGCAGTATTCTATGACCTTATCTATATCTAGCATGAAGCAAACTCAGTCCTATGCAATAAAAAGAGCCATCTACTATTGTTGCATGATACTAAACAATTTATCAACCATATTCGGGCCAGCATTAAATTCACATCACTACGCAATGTGTTGTTTCTCCCATGATAGTAATCAGTGAAGCAAATGCATGTATATCAAATGCAAGGTGTAGCATTTAGCTATTGGGTCTAATGCATAGCAAACAAAGAAGAGGGTTGAATGCATCAAGATTGTGCTAGTCTCCTATGTTTTCCAACACCAAACATTTTAACAATACAACCTAGCAGACTTAAAACTGACGAAGACTCATGCGGTTTGCGGAAAAATAATTACATTAAACCAACTACACATTTTGTCTTCTGCGGGTACTATTATCATTTTTCTGCACATGACGCTTCCATCAAAACCACTACCCATGTTATTTAATGAACTACAACAGTGGCATAGCCCTTTTAACCATCTAGGGTTTCAGATGACTGAACACAAAAGAGCTGCGCGAAACTGCCCAAGCAATAAGGCTGGAATTTGAGACCACGGGTAACATGAAACTCGACCGAAAGAAGGAACCACCAAAACCCACAGAACAACCCCCCACCAAACCTTCCTCTGTGCCTCATCGTCATATACGAGGAAGCTAGGTGCAGGCAGCGTAATGGCCGCGTGCACCACCTCCATCGAGTATGCGCACGGTCGCGCACCAATGGCCGCGGGCCAAAATAATTATTTCGTGGGTTAAAAACGCCCCCGACCGCGAACAGTAAATATACATGAGATTCCTCAATATATGGGTGCTATCACAGAGTGGACAAAAGAACGACTGTAGCAAAACCTAACTGTGGGTAAAACCTCCGTACGCATGTAGAACGGGGCTAGGGGACACAATCCTAGTAAAACACCCAACCGCAGTAAACATCACCAAAAACCTTAAACAGAACGAGGTAGGGCAACAACGAGCCTACCTGGAAGCGACGCGTAACTGACAGGGCGAAAGCGGTCAGGCTTCCTCAACTGCCACCTAGATGCGAGTACCGGCACGGTGGTCCACGAGCTTTGAGGGGTCGTCAACGCAGGATGATCACGACAGTTCAAGCAAAACAAAACAATAGAATAACCCAACACGCTTATCCCCATATATATACAAACGGCTCGCACGTGCGATGGGTTTTAAATCGGACGAGAAATAACTTTGGGTCGAAGGGTGAAAACGTAAACCCTTCCGCAACGGCGGAAAGCCATAACATACATCCGTCTGCAGTGATAAGCAATGCGAAAAAATAACGATCGGACGTTGGAAGGCTTTTAGGAACGGATGATGAAAGCCAACTTTCCTCCGAAACGGCAGAAGGTTGAACCTCGGATTCATCCGCAACTGCGAAACCCAAAACTTGAACGTTAAAGGACTGATGGGGAAAGAAGCAGCTTTCCTTCCGCAACGGCGGAAGAAAGAAACAATAAAGCTTCTGATTCAAAACCAATATTCTGTCAAGGCAAAACACATACATCGAAAAGGACGTTGAAAATAAAACCCCAAACTGATCCGCAACAGCGGAGGCCAAATGCAAAGATTCGTTCGCAACGGCGGACAAGGAAATAACCACACCTTTCGACGCAAAACCAAAAGTCATCCGCAACAGCAGGAAAAGAAAAGGCAAATACCTCCGCAACGGCGAGAATGTCAATTAAAAAAAATTCCAATTCAAAGTGGCTTCAAAGATACTCAAAGATAACGATAAAGCTTGATAAAAAAGGGAAATTTTCCAGCGTTAGAGGGAGATGAAAACAGGTAATAAACCAATTCAAACATAAGAAACTCTTTCTGAAAGCTCCCCAACCAAATCAAAGCAGCAAATCAAGCTAGTCCAAGCGAAAGGAGGGTCCTAAAATTTTTTGGAATTTTGGGAAATTGTTGCAGCTGCAACAATTGGTGACTACCTGGTGAACCCCAGATCTTTGAATTAACTCCTTCCTAGTGCAAGACTGTCTAAAAAAATGAAATCTTCTAGATGCTTGTATTCCTAAGAAAGCCAAAAAATGCATTTAAATTATTCAAAGAAGTCCATTCTTTTGGGAGATGGTAACATCAGAAGTGTTTCAAGTCTGAATAACTCTTTCGAGGCCAAATAAATGAGGTTTATTTTACCTTCCCTTAAGTAGCTTCAGGCTTGGACACCATAGGATTGTAACAGATAATAACAGCATTATCCTTTTGTTCCTCATTCCCATGCCAATTTGCACTTTTGTGCCATTTGAACTTTATTTCTTGTGAGCCCTCCATTTGCCTTTCTTTCTGAATTTCATTCAGGTTCCTCTATCCCATAGTGCCCTTTTGTGTGAGAGAAGAATTTGCTTTTCATCTCACGGACAGAGAGGAACTTCTGGCAATTTTTTGAGATTCATGCTTTCAAGCTTTGCTTTGATGTGTCTTGTTTCTTTCAAGAGTTTTGACTCTTAGTAGCTTTTATCCTTTTCTGAAATTATGGCATGGGATCATTTATATATGATATACTGTTTACCTTGCTTCCTTTCCGTGGGTCCTCTGCTGTCACCCCCTTAGACATTTAAGATCTGAAATGGATGGAGCCTCTAAATAATATTCCAGACATCTTTTACTTCTGAGTTATTTACAGGGGTTAAGTAAGACTTCAATGTAAGACTTTGATGGATGCAAGGCCAGTTAGGAATACTTCCCACTAGAAGACATTTATGTTTTAAAGCACAGTCTTTGCTCAAGATTTCAGTTAACTAAGAACCCTGATATTCCCATTGCAACCAAACGTTTGCCTCTTTATTCAAAAACAACAGCAGTAAAGGAACAATAGCATCAAATCAACTAATCAAAAGAAAAACAAACCCAAAACATTAAAGCAAGAAAATAGCACCTAGTATTAAGAAAACAAAACAATTTATTTATGTACAGAAAGAAAAAAGAAAAAATTTGCCCATTCCTAAAAAATTTTAAATCTAGAGAGCTAAGGAATGAGCTGGATTTTAAACATGAGTTATCTAACCATGGTCTAACTGTGCTGTTTTTGAAATGGAACCCATATCTAATACCCTGCAGTCATTACTTTCAGCCTGAGGGAGTTGAAGGAGCTCAGGCTGAGAGTCCATCATAGAACTGGCCCTTTTTGCGGTATGATGTCTTAGCTTAATCTCAGTCAGATAGTTTTTGAGGACAGAAATAACAGACTCATTACCTTCTCCTAGCTTAGTGACAATATACTTCATGTATGGTTCTCTCAGAATTTTTATCTGATTTGTGGTACCCTTGAGAGGTAACAACAAATGAGACCAATCTGAAGAAAAATAACCTTTCAACCTGGTAGACCAATCTCAGTTGAGAATAAGCCCATATCCACTTGGTATGTCAACCACTGTGATGTCAATAAATTGACATATCTTGTTGTTTGCAGACAGGTGAATGAGGACATTCTTCATTTTTCCCACTACATTGACATAGGTGCTATCTAACTGCGATACTTCACCAAGTGTGGGCTATGGTTGTCCATTAATCTTTTTGCAAATTTCAAGGGGCATCACATTTACTGCTACTCCAGAGTCTACTAAGCAGTTATGCACATTATAATTTAGCATTTCTAGGGTTAATAGGAAAGGTGGGGTGTCATTAGTTTCTACCCAACCAGGTTCTTTGACTGCTTCACCTGGTTGGTTCTGAGTAGGTATGTCCTCATCACGTTCTTTGATTTCTTTGGTGCTTTCCTCATTAACACCTACCTGGTCTTTAACAGGTCGGACAGGCTCACTGATTCGTTTGGTCTCCTGGTTGACAGTAGTGACTTCCGGTGTTTTGTCGTCAACATTCACTTTTACCTGTCTCTTGGCCTTTTCCTGCAAATTGTTAATCTTTGACCTTATTTCCTTGTCTTCAATTGTCAAGTCCATGCCTTTCGTTTCTATAGATGTGCATTCAGATTGAGGGGTATTCTCTTCAGTGTCAAACAGCGAAATACCATTCCACGAGAACATAGTATCATCCTATGTTTTTCTTATGATCTGTTTCTCCTTTCCCTCCTTGCCACCGTCCCTAGTCAATTTAGGGTCCAACAACTTATTCATCACCAATGTCATTGAATGTAACCATTGAGGAAACTTCTTCTCAGAATGGGGTTGTTGGTGAAAAGTACAGAAATTATCCCCTCCTACTTCTGTTACGTTTATTGATGCCAAATTTGGTGGAGGGATTTTCCATTGGTTGTTATCCTCTCTTTTCAGATAGTAGGGCTTATAGGTTTTCTGAATGTCCCTTTCCTTTTCCAGATCTATTATTCGGTTGGATAGTTTCTGAAGCATTTTCAACATTTCCTGATAATCATGTGATTGATCTTCTCTAGGTTTAGACAGCAGTGAGGTCCTTCTCACAGTAGTCTTCTCTTCAAGTGGATCAGGATAATCTTCCACACTTTCCCTCTCAGCCTCTACCCTTTTGGCCTCTTCATAAGTCTCTATCAATGTAGCTTTGGTTTTCAACTTGGAAAACATGGCCAGCTCAGGTCCTAGGGCTGAGGTATAATACTCAATTAAGACTTTGGCTGAGGGTCTATCAACTTCCGAGAATTTCTTTAAATACATTGAAAATCTTTGAGTGAAACTATAGACTTTCTCATTCTTCTCTTTTCTCAACAAGCCAAGACCCTTCATCAATGAGGCATGAGTTTTCTGGGTTGTATATTTATTTCTGAAGACCCTTTTGAAAGTGTCCCAATCGGGAATAGAGTTTGCAGGAAAACTGAAATACCAAGATGCTGCTGCTCCTATCAGGGTGTGTGGGAACAGTCTACAGACCACATCTTCATACTCCCCAACCCGAAGCCCTTCTAATGCTAGGTAAAAGCTTTGCACGTGATCCTCTACAACAGTCCTTTCCTCGGGGTCAAATTTAGGCAACAGCTTGTCAAAATCTTGAGGTAGGTTATGCAAAGGAGGTGTTAGGTTTAGAGGTGACCTAGCTCTCCATGCCGGCAGAGGGTTGGGTTGATTACCAGCCATGAGCAAAGGTAAAAGAATAAGATGCTGGGTAAAAACAGTCTTTCAAGGATAGCACCGGAATCTGTAAATACTTGGGTTAGGTTGAAATTTTTGAGATATCTGCTGGTGGGGTAATCTCGGGAAATTAAGTTTCCACGGCCAGCCATGCACTGGCGGCCCTCCTTCTAGCGCCAGAACTGTTGAGACCTGGAAATTCACAGGCAACAATAGAAAGGGATTCTCCCCAATCAATGTTCCCAACTAGCCCGTTGACTGTTTGGTATAGGGAATCCATCCGGTTTGCGGTCCGGCTACCGTAGGTCAAGTAACAAAATAGAGGCTTTACCGGTTGCGGCCCGGTCCACCGAAATTTTGTATTTTTTGACTTAAGGATGAGATGCAAGTATCTAACTAACCATGCAGGGTGGTGAAGGATGTTGGGAGCAGTTACAATGTGATGCGCAGGTTCTTACCTCTCGTCTTAGGCTCACCAACATCTGAATCACATATGCAGTAATGAAATGAATTAACTATCTATCTATCTACCTATCCCCGGGGAGCTGAAACGTAGTTTAATTTATGAGTAATGTGCATTATCCATGTATTATAACAGAAATTACAGATAGCTGATATTCATACTTACAACACATGAATGAGTGAAAATATTCTAACAATCAGATAGCTAATTGTTATGTAAGAAACATACATTACTCATGGTGAACATTCCACAAAATAAATCAGAAATCATTCAAACAAGACATAGGTCATAGAGTTAGAACAATCTCATGATTCATGGACACAAGCTGAAAGATAAAATAGTTCATCTTTCTGCTATCCATTGCATAACATTAGGAAGTTTCACACATATTTCTCCAACAGGAAAACTAGCATTATTTATTGCAAAGAGAAGTAGTTCTTCTTACAACATTCATTTCCAGTCTAACTGGGAAAAACCCTTTATCCTTCTAATCTTTCTATATTTATACAAAAAGGTGAAATGGTTGGGCTGCCCAAAGTGACCTTTGGGCTTCCCAACCCTTCATTTCCCAATGCTTTGCTTTTCAAACGCTTTTACAAAATTGTTACATTATTACAAAATTGACCAGTCCTTTATGAGGAGGGTCCCACCTGAGTATCTAAAAACTTTTTCCACGCTGCTGCTTCAGTAGCAATGCCTTCAAATGCGCAGGGCTCCAAGAACTGAATGTTGATTTCAAAATTTTCAGCTTGGTTCCTGATGGCCTCGATCCTCGCTGGGCTCAACCGAAGTTGATCTTCTAAAAACTGCACACTAACGACTGAATGACCTACTTCACTCTTAAGTATTTGGTCATCAATGGCCTTAATCTGTTGTGTTTTGGCCTCTGCATCTTGATATCTTCTCTGCAATATTTCTATAAATGATTTATGGTATGGGAACTCATCAAGCCTATGTTCAGCTTCTGTCTGACACTGGTTGTATGTATTAAGGATCCTTCTAAAGTATTTTGAGCATGCTCCCTACGTCCTTTTGACGGCCTTCTTGAAGTCTTCAGTGGTGCTGACAGTGAACTCTACTAGGTCATGATCTCTCTTGAGGGCTTGATGGTATTTTGAAGGTAGTTCTGCTGGAGTTTCTTCATTGCTTTCCAGCCTTGCCATTCTGGCATTCAAAACCTCAAGGAAATCCTGGGATCTATCCACGAAGTAAGAGGAGGTTTCCATGATCTCCTCTAATCGGCTATCAATCTGAAGGACTTTGCACCTTTCTTCTTCTAGAGCAGTCTGCAGCTGTAGCATTTTAGCCTTCTGAGCTAGGATATGTTCTTTGAATGGCTGGAGATTGACTTGCTGTTCCTTTGTTGCCTCCAGATTAGCAGTCAGAGAGGCAATCTGCTCTTGATGTTTCTTGTTCAGCTCTTGGGTGTGCAGATCATTAGCCTGCATAAGAATCTTTTGTTGTTAATCCAGTTCTTCAACCTTTTGCAGCAGCTGTTCCTTTTCCTTCGTCAGCTCCTGATACCCTTTCTGTACTTGCTCAAGGCATTCTTGTGTAGTCTCCTGAGCCTGTCTCTCTTCATGTAGGGCTTGCAACTCAGCTTCAGCAGTATTCATCTCCCTCTGTAAGTGTTCAAACTTCCGCTTCAACCTGTTTCCTTCCTCTCTCTCTTTCCTCAAGGTTTCTTTCAGCTAAGTAGAGGATTTTTTAGATGACTCTAGGTCAGTCATCACCTTGTCTATGTTATCTTTCGAGGCATTTATTAATGCAGCACTGGCTCTCAAAGTGAACCTAGGATTTTGGTCTATTCCTAGCATAACAGTCGTATCCATTATCATTTTTCCTGGGAGATCTCTAGCTTCAACTTTCTTCTCTATCCTCTTGATTATCCTTTTTGTTGTTCTATCATAAAACACAGTGTTGAAGTTAGGGATTTCCTCTCCCTTATTTTGAACAAAAGGCACCAGTTTGAGTGTAGGGACCACAGGGGTGCTGGCAGCAGGCACTTGTGGGTCCCGGGTCTCCAGGTTCTCTGTGTCCTGAGTCTACCTTATAGCTTTATCAGCAGCTGACTGTTCAGTTTCTATTTGTGTCAGCTTAATCCTTTCTGCTTCCTGTTTTCTCAGCTCCTCATCAAGCTCTCTCTTCGCTTCTTCAGCTGATTTCCTAGCTGCTTCTTCTGCCTCTTTGGCTGCTTCTTGAGCTTTCTCAGCTGCTTCTTGGGAAGATTTTATTTCTTCTTCTTCTTCACTATGAAGCCATCCTACAGCTTCTTGTGCTAGCTTCTGGGCCTCCTCCTGTCTCCTCTTGGCCTCTTCTTCAGCTTTGGCTTGCTCAGTCCCTTTTCCAGCTTTAGTGGTGATCTTTGGCTTGAACCTTCTTCTTAGGGCTGTCATGTTACGGGCATTTCGGAAGACAGATTCTTCCTTATCAAAATCATGAGTATATTCAAAGTGAACCTTTTGTTCTTTACAATGCTCCACCACCTTACCTTGGGAGTCACTACTATGATATGGCATTCTACCAAAATGGAATTTCTCTAATTCTTCTACAAATTCCTCAGCCTGTTTCACCTTAGCGAATCTGCAGCTTCCCAACTTAAATGGAAAAGGAGGGTACGCAGTCTTCTTAAGTTCAAACAGAAAACTTCCTATTCCATCTATGAACACTTGTCTGACTGCCTCCTTGTGGATAACATAATCAGTTGCGTATTTTGGCAGCAAGGAAGAGGCTCTTGAGCCACCAAACATTCTGAAGTACATGCCATTTTCTGTCAAGTAATAGTCTATGTATTCTTCTATTACTTGCATGGCCCCCTCTGACATACAGTCACATTCCTTCAGAAAGATGAGTGTGTATAGCGGCATAATGAACTGTTCACAGACTTCTCTGTAATGGCTGTGGTATACATGTGCCCACAATGGTCTGTAAACCGCATAGATAGGAATTCTTTCCCTGTCCCATATGCATCTGAGACCAGGGAAGGGCTGGTGGCACAATATGCAATCTATAACTATCGAGCTCATGTAAAACTCAGACTTTTTCCGGGCCTCTCCTCCCAGGGCTGAGGCCAAACAAGCAGAAAGACTATTTGAGACCAGGCTAGCCCAATTAAAAATCGTCCCTTGGGTGGCAACATGAAAGATGATTGGGACCCATTCTAGCTTGAAGAGCCTGCCATGAGTTCTTCCAAATATTCTATTGAGCATTAAAGCTATGAATCTGTATGGAACCCATAGACTAGTTGTATCATATTCCCCATTTGGTCTGTGTCTGTAATGCTTTCCTTGTAACATCATCCTTTTCAGAGTTTCCACCAGGTCCATTTTAATGTTCTTTAGCCAATCATCAGATATGAAGACTTGGGCTTTTGGTAGGTGATAAGCTAGAGCTACATAACCAGGGCTGTATGCAGCATAACCCTGTTCATTGACATCCTTCAGAATCATTGTGGTGACATATGCCTGGGGCAGAATCCACCCAATCACTTCAGAGCATGGGAAAAGCTCTGGCCTAGTGGCGACCTTCATTAGTGCAGATCTTTCGATGTTGGCGTAGATGGACTCTTCTTCCAATCCTATATTAGGAACTTCTCTTTGGGTGATTAGTCTGTAGATATCCCCCCACTTCTGGCCCTTCTTCCACCACTGGGGCCTTCTTCTTTTGTCTCTTGGACATTGTGAGTTCTTCCTGCCAAGTATAACATTGTGACATTAAGCAATTCAAGTTGCAGACATTTGCAAGACACTGTACAACATTTTATTCTTTCTATGTGTACCATGACAACAACTAGTACATGAAGCTAGGATATAAGCCCTTTGGGCTGAATAATCAAACTAATATGCATTACTGTGCAATGTGCCATTTTTCCTATGTCTAATATGATAGTGATCAGTGCAACAAATGCATGCATTGTATAGCCCTAAAATGCCCTAACTATCAGAACCACTGAAACCAATGTGTAGTATTCTATGACCTTATCTATATCTAGCATGAAGCAAACTCAGTCCTATGCAATAAAATGAGCCATCTACTGCTGCTGCATTATACTAAACAATTTATCAACCATATTTGGGCCAGCATTAAATTCACATCACTACGTAATGTGTCATTTCTCCCATGATAGCAATCAGTGAAGCAAATGCATGTATATCGAATGCAAGGTGCAGCATTCAGCTATTGGGTCTAATGCATAGCAAACAAAGAAGAGGGTTGAATGCATCAAGATCGTGCTAGTCGCCTATGTTTTCCAACACCAAACATTTTAACAATACAGCCCAACAGACTTAAAACTGACGAAGAATCATGCGGTTTGCGGCAAAATAATTACATTAAACCAGCTACACATTTCGTATTCTGCGGGTACTATTATCATTTTTCTGCACATGATGCTTCCATCAAAACCACTACCCATGTTAGTTAACGAACTACAACAGCGGCATAGCGCTTTTAACCATCTAGGGTTTCAGACGATTGAACACAAAAGAGCTGTGCGGAACTGCCCAAGCAACAAGGCTGGGATTTGAGATCACGGGTAACATGAAACTAGACCGAAAGAAGGAACCATCAAAATCCATAGGACAACCCCCCACCAAACCTTCCTCTGCGCCTCATCATCATATACGAGGAAGCTAGGTGCAAGCGGCGTAATGACCGCCTGCACCACCTCCATCGAGTATGCGCACGGTCGCACACCAACGACCGTGGGAAAAATAATTATTTTATGGGTTAAAAACGCCCCCAACCGCGAATAGTAAATCTACACGAGATTCCTCAATATATGGGTGCTATCACAAAGCGGACAAAAGAACATGTTGAGGCCTGGAAATTTGCAGGAGGTAATAGTAAGGGATTCTCCCCAATCAACGTTCCCAACTAGCCCGTTGACTGTTTGGTATAGGGAATCCGTCTGGTTTGTGGTCCGGCTACCGTCGGTCAAGTAACAAAACAAAGGTTTTACTGGTTGCGGCCCAGTCCACCGAGTTTTTGTATTTTTCACCTTAATGTATGAAATGCAAGTGCCTAACTAAATTCAAGGTGATCGGCATGCAAGGAGCTGTCACAATGTGATGCACAGGTTCTTACCTCTCGTCTTAGGCTCGCGAGCATTTAAATTACATACAACAAGAAAGTAAACCAACTATCTAATCTATCCCTAGGGAGCAAAGTTATCATTTATTTGTGATTAATACATTTCGTACATGCATTATGAAGAGTTACAGATAGCTGACACTTCCTTCAAAACACAAGAACAATTAAAGATGCTTCAACAACCAGATAGCCGATTGCTTATGAACAACGTTTATTACTCACAACATAAAACATCATAAAACAAACTGTAGAATATTCTAACAAGAACATAGGTTCAGGCAAATAGAACAATCTCACAGTTAATGAGAGATAGCTGAAAACGAATTAGTTCCTCTTTGACATTACTCATTTAATTACAGCTGATGCATTCCTTATTGCACTTCTTCCAGCATGCAAAAATTTGCAGTCTCTAATTGTAAAACGAAATAGTTCCTCTTGCAATGGACGGTTTACAAAAAAATTTCCAGGGAAAAAATCCCCTTTCTAAGTTTTATCTTTCTTCTATTTAAACTACACAGTAGATCCCTTGGGATGCCCTCTTAATGTGTGACCTTTCCGCTCCTCAACGTTTCACCTTCCTCTCCCCTTTCCGCGCATGCCCATGATTGTTTAAGTAACCGTCGATCCTTTCAGAGCTGCTACTTTGTCACCATTTATTTTGTCTTTTCTTGGTTCATCCATGCTATGATCCTGCTGGTTTCGGCTCTAGTTTCGCCAAACGGTCCGCCTCCCGTGACCAATCTCTGGAAACTACCTGCCATCGAACGATGAGCATCATTTGTTGGAAATGCATTTAAACATTAAAACTATCCTACTGAAATGGTTGATCCACAAGAAAACGGCCAGGTTCGTCCCTTAATCGGGAAAGAGCTCAAATAAAGACTTCGGCGGGAAAGCTACAAATTGGCCGTCGGAAGGCTTTATACTTCGGGTGCCAAACCGCTTCGGCAGCCGCAACGACGGAAGGGAGAATACTAAGACATGCGACCTTCAAGCGGGAAACTCCCCAATCGGAAGTCCGAAGGATACTGACATCGAAAATTGGAAGGTTTGGGCATCGGAAGATGAATGGATTTCCCGGCCGCAACGGTGGAAGAGTAAATACTACGGGCAGGTGACGCGTCGGTAGTCGGGGCAATTTGTGCTCCGGACACCAAACCGCTTTGTCAGCCGCAACAATGGAAGGGAACAAGATTAGAGCTTCTGGTTAAACATAAAAATGATGCCCGATTACAAGAAAACTTACGTGTTTAAACCGCTTTAAACCACTTTAAGGATCGGCTACAGCTAAAGTCATTCTTCCTTTGAATTGGTGGCCTTAACAGGAAAGGATTTGACTCTTCCAAATTCACACCCGCGACCCAACACGAAAATCAAACATGGCAGATGTAAACTAGCTGACAAATCAAACTTCAAAATAACTAAAAAAGAAGGTTGCTCAAGAGGCTCAGGAGTTCAACGACCCAAATAATGTTAAAACATGAGGAGGGACCCAAAATTTCAAGAAATTTGGGGAAGAACAGTTGCAGCTGCAACAACTGGTGATTACCTGGTGAACCTAGATCTCTGGGTGATTATTCTTTGAGTGGCAGACTGTTTCACAACAAATGCATCGATTGAATTCTTCCAGCCATACGGATTTCTCAGATGCCAGCAGGGTGTACCCTTAATTATTGATGATAGTCCAATTTGGGAGAGTGGAAACCAAGATTTTCAAGTCCAGATAACTCTGTTGGGGCCAGAAAATGAGTTCATTATTAATTTTGTCTTCAGGTAGCTGACAACATCAGACACCACAAGATTGTAGCATAGGGTAAACAGGACTATTCATTTGTTCCGCATTCCCATGCCATTTTAGCACTTTTTGTGCTCCTAGACTTTTGTCCTTTTTCATATGATTCACCATGCATGCCTTTTCTTACTGAATTTTAATTCAGGATCCTCTATCCCATAGTGCCCTTTTGTGTGAGCGGCCTGCTTGATGTCTCAACTCACGGACGGAGGGGATCTTTGGCAATTTATTACTTATGATTTAGCATTTGTTTTGATGTATGATGCTTTCATGGGAGCCTTTTGACTCTTATTTTCCTTTTTACATTCATTTCTTGGCATGGGATCATTTATATTTAACATACTGTTTCCTTTTCTCTTTTCCATGGGTCCTCTGCTGTCGCCCCTTAGAACATTTTAAGTTTGTAGTAGATGGAGCCTCAACATAGTATTCTAGACCCTTTGAATCCGGTTTATTTCACAAGGATTAAGCAGGACTTCAATGCACACAGAGATATTCGAGGAAACTGTCAGACTGGAAGAAGTTCAAATAGCAACAAACAGTCTGATTACTCAAACATGCTTACCATTCCCAGAAACTTTGGTGTCCCCATACAATCGCAGGTTCATTCCCTTTATTGAAACCAATAAACTTAGACTAAAACAAAACAAATAACAAATAACATGACTCAAAAGACATCAAAACAGCTTATTTATATACAAGACAGAAAAGCTCAAAGAAAAATCAAGAAAAATAAGGATTGAGAACCAAATCATTAACTGGCAAGTTCTCCTCCCAACCTTGCAAATCTTGCAGCTTATAAGTAGAAGGACCAAGCTTTGCTGCGACCTGAAAGGGGCCCACCCACAACTGTTGGAATTTAGTGTGCTTCCCTTTCTCATCATGGGGGTGATCCCATTTGAGGACTAGGTCTCCCACCTCAAAATCTTTTGTTCCAGCTTTATGCTTGTCAAACCACCTTTTTATTACCTCCTGCTGATGCTGAAAGCGTTCTCTGGTTGTAGATCTAGCCTCTTCTGCTTTTAGAAGATTGCAGATCCTTGTCTGTGAAACTTCATTCTCCGACCCACTAGACTCTTGAGCTAACATGGAAGACGGTAGCATGATATTGGGGGGAAGGATGGATTCTTTACCGTACACAAGGGTATAGGGTGACACTCTTATCACAGACTTGGGGGTGACTCTATCAGCCCACAGGGCATTGGGTAAGGCTGAGTGCCAACTTATTTGGTTTTCTATTACAGTCTTCTTCATAATTCTAATGAGGTTTTTATTAGAGGATTCAACCAGGCCATTCCCTTACTGATAGTAGTTAGCAGAATAATGCAATTTTATCCCTTTATCATGAGCGAGAGCAGTTAATTTAATTGATGAAAAGTATTTAGCATTATCAAAAACTAATGAAATTGGAACTCCAAACCTGGTCATGATATGATCTTGCGGGAAACTGATGACCTCGTCTTCATTTATCTTGCACAGGGGTACTGATTCCACCCAGCGAGTGAAATAATCCATCGTAGTCAGGATGTACTTGTGTTGTAGTGAGGAATTTGGTTTTATTTCTCCAATGATGTCCAATCCCCATTGCCCAAATGGTTCCGTGATCATTACAGGCTTTAGGGGTGCTGCTGCTCTAGGTTGTCTCCCACTACACCTTTGGCAAACGTCACACTTTCTAACATGTGCGTGGGAATCTCTGAAGTCGGCCAATAGTAACCAACTCTGAGGATTTTGTGGGCTGTAGTGTCTCCTGAATAATGTCCACCAGTAGGCCCATCATGCAGCTCAGACATTACTTTCTTAGCATCTTCTTTCTCCAAGCATCTTAGAAGAACTCCGTCATAGTTTTTTCTGAATAATACTCCTTCAATGATTCGATAGGAAGCTGATTTCAGACACAGCGCCCTTCTTTGCTTAGAGTTCCAATGCTCTGGCAATAGTCCTGACTGTAGGTAATGCACAAGGTCTCTGTACCAAGACTCAAGAGCTGTAAACAAGGGACAGACATCTGTTAAATGTAACTCAGCTTCATCTTCCCAATCTTGTTCCTCATTTTCTTTATTGTTAGTCATCAACTTGCACAATCCTTGACCTTTAACTATGGAGGCTGGCTTGAACTCAAGGTCATATTCTTGAAGGGAAATTACCCAATTGCCCCTTCTTTCCCCTAACTCCTTCTGTATAAGAAGGGATCTTATAGCTGGGTAGGGGACGATCACTTTGGTTCGATTTTTTAAAATGTAAGGCCTGAATTGCTTCACGGCCTTTAACACTACGTGAGCCTGCTTATCAATTGCCGAGTAATTCAATTCGGCCCCTTGTAGACCAGTGCTCATGAAGGCTATTGGGAATTCATCCCCCCCATCTTCCTTTTGTGTGAGTACAGCTGCCAACGAATCATCGGATGCAAAGGTATACAGTATAAATTCTTTATCGAAATCTGGGCTTTTCAGGGATGGCGCATGTGCAACAGTAGTTTTGATTTTGCTGAAGGCATTTTTCTCAATTTCAGTCCATTTAAATTGTGAATTTTGCTTTACCATCTGCTGCAGTGGTTTGACAGTCTGAGCGAAATCAGGGACAAATCTTCGTACAAAATTTATGGTACCCATGAACGATTGCATCCCCTTTTTGTTGTGGGGTAAGGGGATTTCCTCAATAGCTTTAATCCTTTCTGGATCAATGGAGATTCCTCACTTTGATACTATGTGGCCTAGCAACTTGCCCTCTGTGACAGTGAACACACACTTTTTAGGATTGAGCGAAATGCCATACTTCTGACAGCGCTCAAAAATCTGCCTTAAGTGAAATGCATGCTCTTCTCTTTTCTTTGAGAATATTGTGATATCGTCAAGATAGACTACAGTACTTTGGCCAATCAATCCATGAAAAGCTATGTCCATAGCTCTCTAAAAGGTCGCTCCGACATTTATAAGCCTGGAAGGCATCCTTCGGTAGGCAAAGGTTCCCCATTTAGTCCTGAACGTTGTCTTCAATCTATCTTCCTCGGCTACTAGCACTTCGTTGTAGCCAGAGAAACTGTCTAATAACGAAAACAATTCAGAACCAGAGACCATCTGTAGCAATTTCTCCATGGGAGGCACCGGGTAGTTGTCTTTATCTGAGGCGCGGTTTAAGTTTCTGAAGTCCACGCACAGTCTGATTTCTCCCAACTTTTTTTTGACTGGTACCAGGTTTGATACCCACTCAGAGTGTCTGACTTTAAAAATGATTCTAGCATCTAATAATTTCTTTACCTCATTTTGAATCAGCGGTTCAAGCTTTGGATGTGTTAAGTCAGTAAATTTTTTCTCCAATTTTGGTTTGACTTCTCCAATTTTGGTTTGATTTTCATTTTATTTGAAGTAACTTTTTGTTTAAAGTTTCATTATTAGTTTCCTTTAGGGACTCTTTTGGTTGTTAGATGATTTTTTGAACTTGGTGTTTATAGTTTTGTTTTAATTTTTGATCCTTTGCATTTTAATGGGGTTAAATAAAAAGTCATTTTATCAAAGAATTAATTCACAAATGTTTATTTTGAAACATACCAAGGCATGATCATCCATCAAGCAACTTTTAAGTTTCCTACAAAATGTCAAAAAGATGAAAAATAACGAAAAAATAGCACTAAAGATATTCTTGTAGCGCTGGAGCAAAAAATTACAAAGGGCGCGCTACAAGAATATCGCGGCCATCTTTTTCCTCGATTTTCAAGCAAACTTTTGTCATGATCTCAATTTGTGGGTACTAATCTCATATTGTGATATGTTTGATATGTGTAAGCTTCAGTTTTAACACGATTCTAGGTGGTTTTAAGTCATGAAACAAATCATGGCCATCATTGCTCATAATGCGGGTTGGTCTGACAGTTAGCAGCAAATATCGGTCTAATGTGGCATGATTTTCCTTTCACATGCACTGACAGAGAAAAAGAAAGTTCGTGGAGTAAACTTAACCGCTAAAAAGATGGATTCTGTCGCTGCAAAATAGAAGCAAGGTATTGAAGACTGACGGGAAACTAGGGCTTTTCAATTCCGTTACTTGCAGTCAAAGTGATCATAGAAATACATCTATCCACTCGAGGAGAAGCATTTGACAGCTTAGGACGTGTGTTTAAACCATTGCAGTCGATCATTTGGCAGGTATTTTACAATAAACCCCTGTAATTGAAAATTTGGGGATTTCCTCAGTGGGTTCATTTTAATAAAATTGATCAATCGAGAGGTTAGAATATGCTCCTAAATGAAATTCTGACCCAAGAAATAGTTACCTAAGCTATTCTGAAAATTTTTGTGGATCAGAGCACTAAAAATAGACCTAGGTTTAAACTATTCATTTTCTAAGCTTCGAGACAGTTTGGGTGAAAGCTGTTAATGTTTAAGCCCTCAAATTCACACCAAAAGCTTTGATACTGATACACGTTGGGTTTAATGAGTTGACTGATTAGGATTATTGGTAGACCTAGTTCCATTTTTGAGACTAATGCTACAGGAAGCATCATGTAGACATATTGCAGAGTGTTTTGGTTTTACTCACCCCTCACACAGGTGGTCTTCAGTAGCCTAAGAAGCTAGTGAATTGTTGTCACATTTGCAAAGTCAATGGTTTTGAAGAATGATGTTGGTATTGATACACAGGGTTAGATGAGAGTCTCTTGTCCTAATCAATAATATATATGATATCTAAAAGCTGCTAGGAAACCTGGGTTGTCAGGTGCAGAGGTTAATTGTTTTTAGAAACAGATGAAGGCAACTAGTATTTGAATAGTAGAGGAAAACCTAGTATCAGTTTGATGAGCTGAGAGAGATAAATTTGAGATGAACAGTCTTCAATAAATCTTAAAGTGACAACAGAGTTCATTCATGAAATACCTTCATTATGCAGAGATGTTCATGAATCATTCTGACCGGATGTAGATACTGATATACAGTTTGCTTTACAGGTTGAAGATGGTCTTCTGTTTAAAAACAATCTGATTGGTAATTAGTTTCAAACTTTTTGCAGTTAACCTATGCATAGACCTATCCTGTATTGTTAAGAAAAAGGAACATTGAAGCCCTCAGTGATGTCAATTTTCCCTCCTGTTGGGAAGTTTTACTTTACCTTTTAAAAATAAACAGGTCTGTCCAGAAATGTGCAGGAAATTGTGAAGAAGTTTGAAGAAGTAGAAAACCAGTTCATAGAGCATTTTCTGAACCCTAAGGCCAGACAGCTTCTAGTTTCTGAAGGAAAAAAGATGGGCAAGAGTGGAAAAAGTGGTAAAGTGAATAGGGTTGAGCCCAATGACTTAACCTAGATTGAGAAGCTCCCTGATTGTGCTGAGTTGTTCCAACAGGCAGGTTGGCTGAATTTCTTCAGGAAGATAGATGGCTACAATGCACAAGTGTTGTGTAAGTTTGCTCAAGGTCTTAAAGATGATATGGTCATCTTTGATGCTCTCAAATTCAAGTTGACTATAGAACTAATTACAGAGGCCACTGGGATCAGTAATGAGGGTGAGCCTTGGTTCAAGAAATTACCTTTTGACTTTGAACCACAGAGATACCTGCTACCCAATGTGACTCCTGATTGGAATAAAGGTATTCCTATTCAGAATTTTAAAAAAGAGTGGGTTGAGCCAATTAGGATACTGCAAAGCTATGTGACTTGCGAGGGCAGGTATGCATATGTATTTAAATATCACTTTAGGTTCCTTCAACACATGGTAGGAGTCTCAAAGATGAACCTGCCATTCTTCTTTTTGAAGAGCCTGCAGAAAATGTCCCATAGGATAAAGCAGCATGAAGATCACACATCCCAGTCAATTTTTCATCATGGAATGATCAAGCTAATCATCAGTACTGTGTTGTAGCATGAAGGTAAAACTTGGGACTTCTTTCTTTTTTGGTTAGGTTTTCATCCCAAGCAGGAAGATCAGCAGCCTAAGAGGAAAACAGATAAAGGAAAGGTGATGATGAAGAAATTGGATCATACAGCTAAACCCTGTAGACAAAGAAGATGTCAAGGCTGAAAAGGTAGCAGAGCAGGTGAAGGTTGACAGTCAATTCAAAATGTCCTCAGTTGGCCATACAGGTAGGTACTCCTTATTTAAAAAAGAAAAATTGCAGCCTAGTCTGCAATTGACACCAGCAGCAGATTCTGAAGAAGCTAAAGCTGTTGTTGAAGAAAAAGCTGCTATACCTGAAGATGAAGTTCAAACTAAACAAAGAAGTCCCCTCACCATTTTGTCTGAGGATGAGGGATACTTATTAGAAGATGAGCATCCAATTGCTGAAGCAGAGCTAAGTGCTGAAACCTGTGGAGAATTCCTCACTTCAAAGATCAAAGCAGCCAAACCTAATAAGAAGAAGAAAAGGACTGTAGCTTCATATAGAAGGCCTAAAACTAGGCCAACCAATAAACTAAGATGGAATATGAAGAGGTTACTTAATCCCAAATTGAATTCCAAGCAAGAAACTGTTTTGATTGACACTTCCTCAACTGAAGAAGCAGAAATTGGTAAAAAGGACAGCAAAAGCAAAGGGAAATCAGTTGCTAAACCTTCTTCTTCTTCTCAGCCGGCAAAGGTGAAAGAATCACAGTTTGTAAAAGAGTTTGAGCAGCCCAAGTCTGAATTGTCTGAAATAGTTCTTGAGATAAAAAATAAACTTTTAAGACAGCAACAAGAAGAGAAAGCTAAAATGTGTCCTGTTGAAAATCAAGAGTGGGAAGATGAAGATGAGCTTATACTCAGAGAAGCAGATATTTTGAAGGATCCTGATATTCCTGCTGATTTCACATATTTTTTAATAAAAGATACAAATATACCTGAGATCCCTAGTTTTGATAAAGAAAGTTTGCAGGAAAATATTCAGCAATATAAGAAACAGATGAAGCACTTGTAGGATGTTAATGATGGGTTATTGAAGGTTAACAGAGGGCTTATAGGAGAACTGTTGGATGTTAAAAATCATTTTCAAGAGCTATCAGAAGTATCCAAAGAGGTTCTCAAAAGGAAAATAATTACTGACAAACCCAATACAGAGTTGGAAAACACAGTAAAGAGCTTGCAGCAAGAAAACAAGAAGCTCACCAAAAGGATGACTAAGCTGGAGCAGGAGAAAAAGAAGACTAAGAGAAAAGCTCAAAGCCTAGATGGTATATCACTACTTGCTGAAGCAGCGAAGGAGCTTTGAATCAGTTATGCTTTTAGTTAGTGGTATCTTTTTGATAAACACTTTGTTAAATATTTGCTATTTTTAGCATATGTTGTAATTTTGTAAAAATGTACTTTTTACTTTACCTTAGTAAGTCGATGGAGACAGTTAGGTTTAGAGACCTAACTAATTTTTGTAGAGATGACTATTTAGAAGGGTTAGAAAGACACTTTTTTGGGGTTCTGATTTTTGGGAGCTACAGGAGGTCTGCAGACTATTTGTATCTTCAGACTTGTTCAGAGCTAAGTATGGTGACTCTTATAAGCATTTGCTGATGAAATAATGAAATATATGACTTTTTCCCCTCCATTTTGTCTGTGTTGGTTTCATTTTTGAACTTGTTTAGTTCCTTAAATGATAAATTCATTACTAGTTAATGTGTATTTGCTGGTAGTGCTTGTCCTTTCTGTATGAACCTCAGCATGGTCTCTCTGTTGGATCTTATGTGATATGTTATGCATCTTTATCAGTTTCTATTTATGATTTAGTTTTTATTTTGCTTCTGAATGTATTCCCTTCTTTTTCTCAAAGCTTGCAACCAAAAAACACATTAAACAAACCCTAAACCCTAGTTTTATTTGAGTTTTATATTTGAGATTGTGTTGGCTTGTTTCTATGGCCTTAGAAACAATTTCTGGCACAAACATCTTTGGCGCCGTTGCCAGGGATGAGGCTGAAGCATATCTTCCCTGGGATACTCATCTATTTTACTGGTTTAAGAGGTGGACTTAAACCAACACTTTTTAAAGGCTATTTTCACCAAGTTTGACACAGTGGCTATGTTGAGGCCTGGAAATTCACAGGCGGCAACAGTAAGGCATTCTCCCCAATCAATGTTCCCAACTAGCCCGTTGACTGTTTGAAATAGGGAATCTATCCGGCTTGTGGTCCGGCTACCGTAGGTCAAGAAACAACACAAAGGCTTTACCGGTTGCGGCCCGGCCCACCGAGTTTTTGTATTTTTGACTTAAAGGAATGAAATGCAAGTGCCTAAATAAATGCAGGGCGATCAAGATGCAGGGAGCGGTCATAATGTGATGCGCAGGTTCTTACCTCTTGTCTTATGCTCGCAAGCAACCAAATCAAACACAATAAGAAATAAACTAACTATCTAATCTATCCCTAGGGAGCAAGGTTATCATTTTGGGTGACCAATACATTTTGCACATGCATTTTGAAGAATCACAGATAGCTGGTACTTCTTCCAAGACACATGAACACTTACAAATATTCAAATAACCAGATAGCCGATCACTTTATAACAACATTTATTACTCACAGTGAAAAATATCCCAGAAACTACTGAAGAACATTTAACAAGAACATAGGTTCAGAACATCAAATATTCTTACAGTAAATGAAACACGACTGAAAACGAAATAGTTCCTTTTCAACA
>LPNX010431134.1:212075-231046 GCA_001517045.1 Pseudotsuga menziesii | reverse complement strand
TACACTCTCTCCGACAGGTAAAATTGCAGTTTCCTTTGCAAAACGAAATAGTTCCTCTTACAAGCAAACATTTACAAAATTTTCCAGGGGAAAAAGCCCTGTCTCATTCCTAGTTTCCAATATTTAAACTACAACTACTGAGTGCTTTGTTCCCCCCCCAGACACGTGGTCTTTCAGTTTCTCCAACGCTTCATATTACGATCTTTTGTCAGTATGTGATCATGAAACACTTGGTAACTGATCCGTTTCTGAGATCACGCCTTTACAGCTCCGGACTTCGACCTCCATTCGCCTCGTTTCAGTCATACCTCCGCCAAACCGGTTAGTCTTTCTTCTCATCGTGGCACATTGACCGGTCTCCTTGAAACTGCCTGCATTCAATTAACGAGCATGGTTCAAACAACAAATATTATCAATTAACCACCATTCCACAAGGAAACGGCCGAGCATACTACATACGGGCATGGAAAAATATCCTATGGTCACCGGCGGGAAAATTCAAGTCGACAGTAAGAAGAAAGTGAGCCCGGGAGCCAGGAGGATCTGCCAGCCGCAACGTCGGGTGAGACTTACGTCGCAGCCAAGCGAAACACGGGCGGGATATGCCATAAATTGGACGTCGGACGGGTTTTAGTTTCGGAAACCAGAAGACTCTAGGAGCCGCAATGGCGGAGGAGGAAAGTTAGAGGATAAGCAGAGCGGACGGGAAAACTTAGTCGGACGTCGGAAGACACTCAGATCGAGAGCGGAAAAGATCACCCAGCCGCAACGGCGGCTGAGTAGAGGCTACGGGAAAGCGATCGAAGGCTAAAATAAATCGGGCGTTGGATGGGTTCAGACTTCGGACGACGAAAAGATCTTGGAGCCGCAACAGCGGAGAGGCTGAGACTTTGCAGCTACCGATCCAACAGCAAAAAGAGGCTCGATTACGGGAAAACTCAAGGATTTGAGCAGCATTAACAACCAAAATTGTTTTCTTCGCAAAAGCTGCCCTGAAGAACAAAATTTTACCTCTTCACGGCCAGAGATCCACGACTTAACTGAAATTGAACATGGCATGAATAAAACTGCTGGCATCCAATCTTGAAAGTAAAACGAAAAGAAGATATGCCCGAGAGGCTCAAGCATTTTAACGATCCAACCAGGCAAAATGATGAGGAGGGGCCCAGAATTTAAATAAGAATAAATTTGGGGAGTACAGTTGCGGCAGCAACAACTGGTGATTTCCTGGTGAACCTAGATCTCTGGGTGGTTATACTTTGAGCAACAGACTCTTTAACCAGAATGCTTCTAATGAAGTCTTCCAGCCATATGGATTCCTCGACCAACAGAAGTGTGTACCTTAATCATTGATGATGGTCCATTTGGGGAAAGTGGAAACCAAAACCTTCAAGTCCAGATAACTCTGTTGGGGCTAGAGGATGAGTTTCATTATTACCTTTGTCTTCAAGTAGTTAACAGTGTGGACACCACAGGATTGCAGTAGACAGTAAACAACAGTATTTGTTTGTTCCTCGTTCCCATGCCATTTTAACACTCTTGTGCTTTTGGACTTTTGTCCCTTTCATTTGAGTCTTTATGTGTGCCTTTCTTACTGAATTTTAATTTAGGATCCTCTATCCCATAGTGTCATTTTGTGTGAGTGGTATATTTTAAGCTTCAACTCACGGACGGAGAGGATCTTTTGGCCTTAAGTACTTGTGATTCAGCACCTGCTTTGATTTATGATGCTTTTATAGAAGTCTTGACTCTTTATTCACCTTTTGGCATTCTTCTCTTGGCATGGGATCATTTATATTTAATACATTGTTCACCCTACTTCTTTCCGTGGGTCCTTTACTGTTTCTCCTTTGACATTTCAAGTGTGATATGGATGGAACCCCGACATAGTACTCCAGACTCCTCGAATCCAGTTTAATTCACAGGGGTTAAGCAGGACTTCAATGCACACAACATTTTATTCGAGAAAACTGTTAGGCTGAAAGAACTCTTTTAGCAACACACAGGCTAACACTCAACGTGTTTTCTATTCCCAAAAACCTGAATTTCCTCTAGACAACCGCAAGTTCGTTCTCCTTATTGAAAATCAAAACTAAAATTAAATCAAATGAAAGCATGACTCTAAAACAACTCTACAGCTTATTTATATACAAGGCAGAAAAAATCAAAGAAACTCAAGAAAAGTAAGGCTTGAGAACCAAACCATTAACTGGCAAGTTCTCCTCCCATCCCTGTAAATCTTGTAACATATAAGTAGCAGGGCCAAGTTTTGCGGCAATTTGGAACGGGCCTACCCATAACTGCTGGAATTTGGTATGCTTTCCTTTTTCATCATGGGGGTGGTCCCACTTGAGAACAATGTCTCCTACTTCAAAGTCCCTTTTCTCGGCTTTGTGCTTATCAAACCATCTCTTGACTGACTCTTGCTGCTGTTTGAAGCGTTCTCTAGCTTTGGATCTAGCTTCTTCTGCTTTTAGGAGATTATATATTCTTATTTGTAGGACCTCATCATCCGACCCCCTAGACTCCTGAGCCAGAATGGAAGAAGGTAACAGAATATTGGGAGGCAGGATGGCTTCCTTTTCGTACACAAGGGTAAAGGGTGACACTCCTACGGCAGACTTAGGGGTAACTCTATCAGCCCACAGGGCATTGGGTAAGGCTGAGTGCCAACTTCGCTGGTTTTCTATTACGGTCCTCTTCAGGATCCTAATGAGGTTTTTATTGGAGGATTCAGCCAGGCCATTCCCTTGTGGATAGTAGTTAGCAGAATAATGTAATTTTATTCCTTTATCATGAGCAAATGCAGTCAATTTAATTGATGAAAAGTATTTAGCATTATCAAAAACTACTGAAATTGGAACTCCAAACCTGGTCATGATATGATCTTGTAGGAAGCTGATGACTTCGTCCTCATTGATCTTGCACAATGGGATAACTTTGACCCAGCGAGTGAAATAATCAGTCGCAGTAAGAATGTACTTGTGCAGCAGGGAAGAATTCGGTTTTATTTCTCCAATAATGTCTAGCCCCCATTGTTCAAATGGTTCTGTGATCATAACAGGATTTAGGGGTGCTGTTGCCTTGGGCTGTCTTCCACCGCACCTTTGACAAATGTCACATTTCCTGACATGCGCATGTGCATCCTTGAAGAGCGTAGGCCAATAGTAACCGACTCTAAGGATTTTGTGGGCTGTAGTGTCGCCTGAATAATGTCCCCCAGCCGGACCGTCATGTAATTCTGCCATTACTTTCTTTGCATCTTCCTTTTCTAAACATCTGAGAAGAACCCCATCATAATTCCTCCTGAATAACACCCCTTCAACAAGTTTATAGGAGGCTGATTTAAGACGCAGAGCTCTTCTTTGTTTGGAATTCCAATGCTCCAGCAATAGCCCTAACTGCAAGTACTGCACAAGGTCCCTATACCAGGATTCAGGAGCTGTAAATAGAGGGAAAACATCCATTACATGCAACTTGGCTTCATCTTCCCATGCTTGTTCTTCGTTGTTTCTACTTCCAGTCATCAATTTGCATAGCCCTTGACCTTTCACTATAGTGGCTGGTTTGAATTCAAGGTCGTATTCTTGAAGGGTTGCTACCCAGTTGCCCCTTCTTTCTCCCAATTCTTTCTGAATGAGAAGAGACCTTACAGCTGGGTAAGGGACTATTACCTTGGTCCAATTTTTTAATATATAAGGCCTGAATTGCTTTACTTCCTTAAACACTGTGTATGCTTGCTTATCAATGGCTGGGTAGTTTAATTCAGCCCCTTGTAACCCGGTGCTCATGAAAGATATTGGGAATTCATCACCCCCATCCTCCTTTTGCGTAAGCACAGCTGCCAATGAATCATCGGACGCAAATGTATACATAATAAAGTCCTTATCAAAATCTGGAATTTTCAGAGAGGGCGCATGTGCGACAGTAGTCTTGATTTTACTGAAAGCATTCTTCTCAGTTTCAGTCCACCTAAATTGCGCATTTTGCTTGACCATCTGTTGTAATGGTTTAATAGTCTGGGCAAAATTAGGCACAAACCTATGCACGAAATTTATTGTTCCCATGAAGGATTGCATTCCCTTTTTATTATGGGGCATGGGGATTTGTTCAATGGCCTTGATTCTTTCTGGGTCTATAGATATACCTCTCTTTGAAACTATATGCCCCAGTAACTTGCCTTCTGTGACCGCGAATACGCACTTATTAGGATTGAGGGAAATGCCATACTTCCGACAGAGCTCAAAAATTTGCTTTAGGTGGAACACGAGCTCCCCTCTTTTCTTCAAAAATATTGTGATATCATCAAGGTAGACCACCACACTTCATCCAATCATTCCGCGGAAAGCTATGTCCATAGCTCTCTGAAATTTCGTGCTAGCATTAATCAGTCCAAAAGGCATCCTTCTATATGCGAAAGTTTCCCACTTGGTTTTGAACGTTGTCTTCAATCTATCTTCCTCAGCCACTAACACTTGGTTGTAGCCAGAGAACCCATCTAACAATGAAAATAATTCAGAACCAGAAACCATCTGTAGCAATTGCTCCATGGGAGGCACCGGATAGTTGTCTTTGTCTGAGGCGCGGTTTAAGTTTCTGAAGTCCACGCACAGTCTGATTTCTCCCGACTTTTTTCTGACCGGCACCAAATTTGACACCCACTCTGGATGCCGGATCTTAAAAATAATCCTAGCGTCCAGCAATTTTTTTACCTCGCTTTGAATCAGTGGCTCCAACTTGGGGTGCATCTTCCTTAACGGCTGCTGATATGGCTTGACACCCGCTTTAATAGGGATGATATGCTTGATAATGCTGGTGTCGTAGGTATTCAAATCTGCGTGCATCCATGCAAAGACATCTTTGTATTGTTTAAACAAATTTAGGAACTTGTCTCTTTCTACTGGTGAACAGCATTTTCCGAGATTCACGAACTTGGGATCTGTCTCAGTCCCTAGGTTTATTAGCTCGAACTGTAGAGTTGAACTGTGCATCTTCACATTAGCGGGTCTTCTAAACTTTTCGTTCAAGTCAAACATCTTTTCTAACGTTTTGACCCCTTTGGGAATGAAATTGTCATATTTCATCTCAGCCTGATGTTCCTCATCGTCGATAATGGCCCCTTTAAAGGTCTCATCATTGGTCAAGCATTTGATTATTTGCTGATCATCGTCAAATACTCGCAGATTGGTGATCATGTTGGGTACTGATGGCCTGAAAAGTAATTCAATAGAGCATTTGTTATTAGTGGGAACCAACCTGGCGGCTGATGTAGCTAGAATATCAGTGGCTGCATTTTTTATTCTTGGGATTGAAATAATATTAAATGCATGAAAACATTTAAGCAACTCCCATACCTCATTTTGGTAAGCTTTCAAATGAGGGGAAACACAATGTATTTGATTTCTTATTTGCTTTACAACTATTTCCGAGTCCCCAAAAACTTTTAAATTACTAACCTGTAGCTCAATTGCTTTCTTGAGTCCCTGCAGTAGTGCTTCATATTCAGCCGTATTGTTAGTACACTCAAACTCTAATCTACAGGATAGGAAGTGTTTATTTTTTTGTGGATCAATAAGGATGCAGCCGGCCCCTGATCCTTCTAACATTTTTGAGCCGTCAAAAAACAAAGACCAAAAAACATTATCTACTGAAACAGAATCTACTCCTACTGCTAGATCTACTATTTTATAGTCAATCTCATCAGCCTGAGAAAAACGAAGGAGATCAGGCTGGGTGTCAGATGTGTCGCTAGCCTCTTCCGCTTGATAATTCCCTGGTTCCAGTTCAAGAAAGTAGTTTCCCAACACAGATTCGACTGGTATATTCTTCTCATCCAATTGACTAACATTGTGCTTCATGTGAGGTTCTCCCAAAACCTTAATCTGATTGGGACTCCCTTTGTATGGTAGCCAAAGATGTGACCAATCTGAGGCAAAATATCCATTCAACTTAGCTGACCAATTTCTGCTCAGAACCAGGCCGTAAGCGTCTGGTATATCAGCCACCACGATGTTAATAACTTGGCATACTCTGTCATCAGATGCTAGGTGGATTAGGACGTCTTCCATTTCACCAATCACCTTAACGTCTGTCCTATCCAATTGCACCACCCTCCACGTGGATGGCTTAGGCTGCCCATTTAGTTTATTACATGCTGATATGGGCATGACATTAATTGACGCTCCTGAGTCTACGAGACAATTGTGCACGTTATGATTAAAGATTTCGAACGTCAGAAGGAAAGGTGGATGTTTAGTTTTAGACGTACCTCCAATGCTAGCTTCTCCAATTTCTTCTTCATCCCAAGGTTGATTATCAGCGGGCAGCTTTTCTTCTGATGTTTCAAGTTCCTTCAACAACTTTTCTTTCTGCTGGGGTACTTTGCACATTTCAAACAGCGGGACATTTGCCTTTATCTTCTTTAAATCTTCAACAATGTCATATTCAATTTGTTGTTTAATGTACTGAGATTTATCAGCACTCACCTTCTCTTTATTTGGCTTAGGCAATGTTCTGTTCTGTTTAGGATCTTGGCTGGTAATGGTGAATTTTGGAATATGATCAGCCAAGGATTTATCTTGGAACTTCTTTTTGACATTTCTTTGCAGCGTTCTGATCTTTGGAAGTAAAAGACTATCATCACTAATCGTCCCTTGGCTTCTAGTTGTCACATTAGCTTCCCTGACATCCTTATGTCCCTGAGTATTTTCCTCTTCTGCATCTAATAAGGAGATAGAATTCCATAATGCCATGGTCTCTTCTTCTTGTTCTTTTGTAGAAGTAGAAGCAACACTTTCTTTCTTTTCATCATCATCTTCTTCCATTAATCTCGAATCCAACATCTGGTTCATGACCAATGTCATTGAATTTATCCATTGCGGATAGTTCTTTTCGGAATGAGGCTGTTGATGGAAGGTACATAAATTTTCCATCCTTATCTCTGTCAGATTCATGGATGCAGTTTTTTGAGGAGGAGGTTGGGGCTGATTGCTGTCCTCTCTTTTCTTATAATATGGCCTGAAGAACTTCTGTGCTTCTTTTTATTTTTCTAAGTCTATGATCTTATTGGACATCTTTTGCATCATTTTAGCCATGCTTTCATAATCTGGTGTCTTTTCTTCCTTAGGCTTAGTGAACAATAAGGTTTTTCTTCCTGCACCTTTCTCTCCTGATTGCTCTAGATAGTCTTCAATGCTTTCTCTTTCTGCTTCCACCATTTCTGCCTATTCATAGGTTTCTGTCAAAGTAGGCTTGGCCCTACCCTTTGCAAACATGGCCAAGTCAGGGCCCAGCGCTGAAGTATAGTATTCAATCAGTACTTTGTCTGAAGGCTTATCTGTTTCAGAGAAATTTTTAAGATATGCTGCAAACCTTTGTGTGAAACTGTGCACTTTTTCCTTTTTTTTCTTTCTTCAATGCACACAGTCCTTTCATGAGGGCAGTGTGAGTCTTTTGGACTTTGTACTTGCTCCTGAACATTCTTTCAAAGGTGTCCCAGTCTGGGATAGAGTTGGCGGGCAATCCAAAATACCATGAGGTTGCAGCTCCTTTGAGGGTATGCGGGAAAAGTCTACAAACCACATCTTCATGTTCCCCCACCCTTAATCCTTCTATGGCCAGATAGAAACTCTGCAAATGATCATCTACTAATATCTTCTCATTGGGATCAAATTTAGGCAACAACTTCCCAAAGGCTTGAGGAAGGTCATGCAAAGGTGGGGTGAGGTTTAGGGGTGATCTGGCTCTCCATGCCGGTGGTGGTGGATTTGGTGGGTTGGGTGGAGGTAGGTTTGCGTTAACGCCAGCCATGAGTAAAGGTGGTGACTGTGGAGGTGAACCAACAGGGGTATGAATAGGAGAAATGTAAGGGGTCTTCGGGCCTTCTTGATTCAAGGGTAGCTCAACTTCTTGTAAGGCAGTCTCTACAAGTTCTTCCTAGTCTCCAACCAGCACTGAATCTTCTACTATGGGACGATCTTTCTTCTTGTATTCTCTTCTAGGCAATTTGTGAATAATTGGCAACCCTCCAATATTCTTTACATAAGCACAGGTGTGTCTCCTCAGATCATTAACAATATCGTTGCGAACAGGATATAGATGTTCTCTGTTTTCTTCTTTCGGAATTGGATTACGTAGTCCACTACTTTCAGAACTGTAACCAGCGGAATAATCTCGGGAAAACGGGTTTCCCCAGCCAGCCATGCACTGGCGGCCCTCCTTCTAGCACCAAAACTATTGAGGCCTGGAAATTCGCAGGCGACAACAGTAAGGGATTCTCCCCAATCAACGTTCCCAACTAGCTCGTTGACTGTTTGAAATAGGGAATCCGTCTGGCTTGCGGTCCGGCTACCGTAGGTCAAGAAACAACACAAAGGCTTCACCGATTGCGGCCCGGCCCACCGATTTTTTGTATTTTTGACTTAAAGGAATGAAATGCAAGTGCCTAACTAAATGCAGGGCGATCAAGATGCATAGAGCGGTCACAATGTGATGCGCAGGTTCTTACCTCTCGTCTTATGCTCGCAAGCAACCAAATCAGACACAATAAGAAATAAACTAACTATCTAATCTATCCCTAGGGAGCAAGATTATCATTTTGGGTGAGCAATACATTTTGCACATGCATTTTGAAGAATCACAGATAGCTGGTACTTCTTCCAAGACACATGAACACTTACAAATATTAAAATAACCAGATAGCCGATCATTTTATAACAACATTTATTACTCACAGTGAAAAAAATCCCAGAAACTACTGAAGAACATTTAACAAGAACATAGGTTCATAACATCAAGTATTCTTACAGTAAATGAAACACAGCTAAAAATGAAATAGTTCCTCTTCAACATTATTCATTGAGTTGCATTGATACATTCCACTCTACACTCTCTTCGACAGGTAAAATTACAGTTTCCTTTGCAAAACGAAATAGTTCCTCTTACAAGCAAACATTTACAAAATTTTCCAGGGGAAAAAGCCCTATCTCATTCCTACTTTCCAATATTTAAACTACAACTACTGAGTGCTTCGTTCCCCCCCCCAGATGCATGGTCTTTCAGTTTCTCCAACGCTTCATATTCCGATCTTTTGTCAGTATGTGATCATGAAACACTTGGTAACTGATCCGTTTTTGAGATCACGTCTTTACAGCTCCGGACTTCGACCTCCATTCACCTCGTTTCAGTCATACCTCCGCCAAACGGGTTAGTCTTTCTTCTCATCGTGGCACATTGACCGGTCTCCTTGAAACTGCCTGCATTCAATTCACGAGCATGGTTCAAACAACAAATATTATCAATTAACCACCATTCCACAAGGAAACGGTCGATCGTACTACATACGGGCTTGGAAAAATATCCTATGGTCACCGACGGGAAAATTCAAGTCGGCAGTCAGAAGAAAGTGAGCTCAGGAGCCAGGAGGATCTGCCAGCCGCAACGTTGGGTGAGACTTATGTCGCAGCCAAGCAAAACACGGGCGGGATATGCCATAAATCGGACATCGGATGGGTTTTAGTTTCGGAAACCAGAAGACTCTAGGAGCCGCAACGGCGGAGGAGGAAAGTTAGAGGATAAGCGGAGCGGATGGGAAAACTTAGTCGGACGTCGGATGACACTCAGATCGGGAGCGGAAAAGATCACCCAGTCGCAACGGCGGCTGAGTAGAGGCTACAGGCAAGCGATCGAAGGCTAAAATAAACCGGGCGTCAGATGGGTTCAGACTTCGGACGACGAAAAGATCTTGGAGCCGCAACGACGAAGAGGCTGAGACTTTGCAGCTGACTATCCAACAGCAAAAAGAGGCCCGATTATGGGAAAACTCAAGGATTTGAGTAGCGTTAACAACCAAAATTTTTTTCTTCACAAAAGCTTCCCTGAAGAACAAAATTTTACCTCTTCACAGCCAGAGATCCACAACTTAACTGAAATTGAACATGGCATGAATAAACCTGCTGGCATCCAATCTTCAAAGTAAAACGAAAAGAAGATATGCCCGAGAGGCTCAAGCATTTTAACGATCCAACCAGGCAAAATGATGAGGAGGGGCCCAGAATTTAAATAAGAATAAATTTGGGGAGTACAGTTGCGGCAGCAACAGGCTACTAGAGGAGTTGGAAGAATTTGAAGATTTCAGTCATCCTCAGCTTTATGTAGCCCTAATTAATTTGAACTACTGTTAACCCTTTTTTCTTTTTGAGAAGAAGAAACTAAATCTCTCTTGACAAATTGATTGGCGACTCCACTATTTCAAAATGCACGGGCCAATGTCCATGGAAGCTATTGTGGCTCGAAGGTTTGCACCTTTAAATTTTTCTGATATTCCAGGTTTTCCAAATTCAGTACCTACTATGGATGTTTGGGGATATTGTCTTCCATGATTTAGAGAAAGCAAAGAGGACAATCCTTCAGATCACCTTATCAAATTTTATCAATGTATGGTCCAGTTAAATATCCAGCATGAAGATGTGCTCATGAAAATGTTCATGTATTCACTTGAGAAAGATGCACGAGATTGGTATTTTTCTCTTCCCGCTGCTAGCATCTCCTCACTGAAAGAATTCCACACATGTTTTCGGAAACGTTGTAAGTATCTGTACCCAGCTGAACTCTTTTTAAAAGATTGTTGTGAGCAGGCGGATGTTTATAATACAATTTTTGATTTAAAAAACCATGATGATGAGTACAGTCAAGAGTTCAAAACATGTCATGAAGAAGTTGAAGTTTCAGAATTTGTTGAAGATGAAAATGTAACATTTTTAGATGTTGTTGTCAAGGAAGAATGCTATGATCATTGTGATAACCAGGTTGTTGTTTTAGGTCAGTTTGAGGGTTGTCCAAGTGATGAAATCAGTAAAGATGGTTTGAAACATTCTCATAACGATTTCAACAGCCTTTATAGCAGTTTGAATGCTAATCCTTTTGAAGATCAATCTCTAGTTCAACAAACTTTTGAAAATCAGTGTTGTGTTAAAGATTAGCTTTGTATTGAAGGAAAATATGAACCTTTAGCATCATCATTTGAAATTTCTCAGAATACTCCTTGCTATGATGAAGAAATTAGGGTTCCAAGACAAGAATTTTGTGATGAATTATATTCTATTCCTCTTGGTTTTGATACTAAATTTGATGAAGGCCAGGCTGTTCAAAATTTTTCAGAAGTTTTTTTTATTCATGGTTATGATAAATCTGCAGTTCAAAATCATTATGAAGATGGTCTAATTTTTAATAAATATGATGATGAAATTGAAAAGAAAGACCCAGAAATCTATGAGGTGTGTGATATGTTACAATTTGATCAGCAGATTCAAGAATGCATTCAGTCTATTATCTTTGAACAGCAAAAGCCAATGCCTAATAGTCACTCATTTGAAGACAGTGCGGAAAAGGAGGTTCAAAGTGTTGACATTGTTGATGATACTATTCAAAAGTTTACAGAGCAAATTCAGGCTGATCCTGATGTCTTTTATCACCAATTCCTGATTGATATTCATGGAACAAAATATTCTTTTGGACAGCCAGAGCAGGAAGAGGTAACTTGTGGAAGTTTTTATGATCCAGTAGCAGATTATTTAGAGTCAATACCAAGTTATAAATCTGTTATTTCAGAGACACTATTTGATGAAGGTGGCTATAAGTTGTTAAATCTCTAATCTTCATGTTTTCCAATATTTCTGATTATATATGTATTTGGAGTTGGAAACAAGTTTTGGTGGGATAATCAAATTTTTTCTTGGTTACATTGGAAATGGGATTTCGATTTGATTCAGTAGTTGGAAGGTTCCTCAGAGAAAGAGATTTGATTTTCATTCTATATACCGGTGTGAGTGAGATAGAATAAAGAATCCATAGCCCAATGGAAGTTTGCAGACAGGTAGATAGAAGACAGAAGGCACTGGTCTATAGGTTCTTGACGCCTCGCAGGGAGGTCTTCATCCCGCAGCTGGAGCCAGATGTTAAGTCAGTAAATTTTTTCTTCAATTTTGGTTTGATTTTCATTTTATTTGAAGTAACTTTTTGTTTTAATTTTCATTATTAGTTTCCTTTAGGGACTCTTTTGGTTGTTAGATGATTTTTTGAACTTGGTGTTTATAGTTTTGTTTTAATTTTTGATCCTTTGCATTTTAATGGGGTTAAAGAAAAAGTCATTTTATCAAAGAATTGATTCACAAATGTTTATTTTGAAACATACGAAGGCATGATCATCCCTCAAGCAACTTTTAAGTTTCCTACAAAATGTCAAAAAGCTAAAAAATAGCGAAAAAATAGCACTAAAGATATTCTTGTAGCGCTGGAGCAAAAAATTACAAAGGGCGCGCTACAAGAATATCACGGCCATCTTTTTTCTCGATTTTCAAGCAAACTTTTGTCATGTTCTCAATTTGTGGGTGAATAATCTCATATTGTGATCTGTTTGATACGTGTAAGCTTCAGTTTTAACACGATTCCAGGTGGTTTTAAGTCGTGAAACAAATCATGGCCATAATTGCTCATAATGTGGGTTGGTTTGACAGTTAGCAGCAAATATCGGTCTAATGTGGCATGATTTGCCTTTCACATGCACTGACAAAGAAAAAAAAAGTTCGTGGAGTAAACTTAACCACTAAAAAGATGGATTCTGTCACTGCAAAATAGAAGCAAGGTATTGAATACTGACGGGAAACTAGGGCTTTTCAATTCCGTTACTTGCAGTCAAAGTGATCATAGAAAGACATCTGTCCACTCGAGGAGAAGCATTTGACAGCTTAGGATGTGTGTTTAAACCATTACAGTCGATCATTTGGCAGGTATTTTACAATAAACCCCTGTAATTGAAAATTTGGGGATTTCCTCAGTGGGTTTATTTTAATAAAATTGATCGATGGAGAGGTTAGAATATGCTCCTAAATGAAATTCTGACCCAAGAAATAGTTACCTGAGCTATTCTGAAAATTTTTGTGGAACAGAGCACTAAAAATAGCCCTAGGTTTAAACTATTCAGTTTTTGAGCTTCGAGACAGTTTGGGTGAAAGATGTTAATGTTTAAGCCCTCAAATTCACACCAAAAGCTCTGATACTGATACACGTTGGGTTTAATGAGTTGACTGATTAGGATTATTGGAAGACCTAGTTCCATTTTTGAGACTAATGCTACAGGAAGCATCATGTAGACATATTGTAGAATGTTTTGGTTTTACTCACCCCTCACACAGGTGGTCTTCAGTAGCCTAAGAAGCCAGTGAATTTTTGTCACATTTGCAAAGTCAATGGTTTTGAAGAATGATGTTGGTATTGATACACAGGGTTCGATGAGAGTCTCTTGTCCTAATGAATAATATAAATGATATCTAAAAGTTGCTGGGAAACCTGGGTTGTTAGGTGCAGAGGTTAATTGTTTTTAGAAACAGATGAAGGCAACAAGGATTTGGATAATAGAGGAAAACCTAGTATCAGTTTGATGAGCTGAGAGAGATAAATTTGAGATGAATAGTCTGCAATAAATATTAAAGTGACAACAGAGTTCATTCATGAAATACCTTCATTATGCAAAGATGTTCATGAATCATGCTGACCGGATGTAGATACTGATATACAGTTTGCTTTACAGGTTGAAGATGGTCTTCTGTTTAAAAACAATCTGATTGGTAATTAGTTTCAAACTTTTTGCAGTTATCCTATACACAGACCTATCTTGTATTGTTAAGACAAAGGAACATTGAAGCCCTCGGTGATGTGAATTTGTCCTCCTATTGGGAATTTTTACTTTACCTTTTAAAAATAAACAGGTCTGTCCAGAAATGTGCAGGAAATTGTGAAGAAGTTTGAAGAAGCAGAAAACCAGTTCATAGAGTATTTTCTGAACCCTAAGCCTAGACAACTTCTAGTTTCTGAAGGAAAAAAGATGGGCAAGAGTGGCAAAAGTGGTAAAGTGAATAGGGCTGATCCCAATGACTTAACCTGGATTGAGAAGCTCCCTGATTGTGCTGATTTGTTCCAACAGGCAGGTTGGCTGAATTTCTTCAGGAAGATAGATGGCTACAATGCACAAGTGTCCTGTAAGTTTGCTCAAGGTCTTAAAGATGATATGGTCATATTTGATGCTCTCAAATTCAAGTTGACTGTAGAACTAATTACAGAGGCCACTGGGATCAGTAATGAGGGTGAGCCTTGGTTCAAGAAATTACCTTTTGACTTTGAACCACAGAGATACCTGCTACCTAATGTGACTCCTGATTGGAATAAAGGTATTTCTATTCAGAATTTCATAAAAGAGTGGGTTGAGACAATTAGGATACTGCAGAGCTATGTGACTTGCGAGGGCAGGTATGCATATGTATTTAAATATCACTTTAGGTTCCTTCAACACATGGTAGGAGTCTCAAAGATGAACCTGCCATTCTTCTTTTTGAAGAGCCTGCAGAAAATGTCCAATAGGATAAAGCAGCATGAAGATCACACATCCCAGTCAATTTTTCATCATGGACTAATCAAGCTAATCACCAGTACTGTGTTGCAGCATGAAGGTAAAACTTGGGACTTCTTTCTTTTTTGGTCAGGTTTTCATCCCAAGCAGGAAGATCAGCAGCCTAAGAGGCAAACAGATAAAGGAAAGGTGATGATGAAGAAATTGGGTCATACAGCTAAACCTGCAGACAAAGAAGATGTCAGGGTTGAAAAGGTAGCAGAGCAGGTGAAGGTTGACAGTCAATTCAAAATGTCCTCAGTTGGCCATACAGGTAGGTACTCCTTGTTTAAAAAAGAAAAATTGCAGCCTAGTCTGCAATTGACACCAGCAGCAGATTCTGAAGAAGCTAAAGCTGTTGTTGAAGAAAAAGCTGCTATACCTGAAGATGAATTTCAAACCAAACAAAGAAGTCCCCTCACCATTTTGTCTAAGGATGAGGGATACTTATTAGAAGATGAGCAGCCAATTGCTGAAGCAGAGCTAAGTTCTGAAACCTGTGGAGAATTCATCACTTCAAAGATCAAAGCAGCCAAACCTAATAAGAAGAAGAAAAGGACTGTAGCTTCATATAGAAGGCCTAAAACTAGGCCAAACAAAAAACTAAGATGGAAAATGAAGAGGTTACTTAATCCCAAATTGAATTCCAAACAATAAACTGTTTTGATTGACACTTCCTCAATTGAAGAAGCAGAAATTGGTAAAAAGGACAGCAAAAGCAAAGGGAAATCAGTTGCTAAACCTTCTTCTTCTTCTCAGCCTGCAAAGGTGAAAGAATCATAGTTTGTAAAAGAGTTTGAGCAGCCCAAGTCTGAATTGTCTGAAATAGTTCTTGAGATAAAAAATAAACTTTTAAGACAACAGCAAGAAGAGAAAGCTAAAATGTGTCCTGTTGAAAATCAAGAGTGGGAAGATGAAGATGAGCTTATACTCAGAGAAGCAAGTATTTTGAAGGATCCTGATATTCCTGCTGATTTCACATATTTGTTAATAAAAGATACAAATATACCTGAGATCCCTAGTTTTGATAAAGAAAGTTTGCAGGAAAATATTCAGCAATATAAGAAACAGATGAAGCACTTGCAGGATGTTAATGATGGGTTATTGAAGGTTAACAGAGGGCTTATAGGAGAACTGTTGGATGTTAAAAATCATTTTCAAGAGCTATCAGAAGTATCCAAAGAGGTTCTCAAAAGGAAAATAATTACTAACAAACACAATACAGAGTTGGAAAACACAGTAAAGAGCTTGCAGTAGCAAAACAAGAAGCTCACCAAAAGGATGACTAAGCTGGAGCAGGAGAAAAAGAAGACTAAGAGAAAAGCTCAAAGCCTAGATGGTATAGCACTACTTGCTGAAGCAGCGAAGGAGCTTTGAATCAGTTATGCTTTTAGTTAGTGGTATCTTTTTGATAAACACTTTGTTAAAGATTTGCTATTTTTAGCATATGTTGTAATTTTGTAAAAATGTACTTTTTACTTTACCTTAGTAAGTCGATGGAGACAGTTAGGTTTAGAGACCTAACTAATTTTTGTAGAGATGACTATTTAGAAGGGTTAGAAAGACGCTTTTTTGGGGTTCTGATTTTTTGGAGCTACAGGAGGTCTGCAGACTATTTGTATGTTCAGACTTGTTCAGAGCTAAGTATGGTGACTCTTATAAGCATTTGCTGATGAAATAATGAAATATATGACTTTTTCCCCTCCAGTTTGTCTGTGTTGGTTTCATTTCTGAACTTGTTTAGTTCCTTAAATGATAAATTCATTACTAGTTAATGTGTATTTTCTGGTAGTGCTTGTCCTTTCTGTATGAACCTCAGCATGGTCTCTCTGTTGGATCTTATGTGATATGTTATGCATCTTTATCAGTTTCTGTTTATGATTTAGTTTTTATTTTGCTTCTGAATGTATTCCCTGCTTGTTCTCAAAGCTTACAACCAAAAAACACATTAAACAAATCCTAAACCCTAGTTTTATTTGAGTTTTATATTTGAGATTGTGTTGGCTTGTTTCTCTGGCCTTAGAAACAATTTCTGGCACAAACAGGATGCATTTTCCTCAAGGGCTGCTGATAGGGCTTGACTCCGGCCTTGATGGGGATGACATGTTTAATGATGCTAGTATCATATGTTTTTAGATCTTCATACGTCCAGGCGAATACATCCTTATATTGTTTAAACAGACTGACAAACCTCTCCCTTTCGGCTAGTGAACAACATTTGACGATATTTACAAATTTAGGATTCGCCTCATCCCCCAAATTAATTAGCTCGAACTGCAGAGTAGAGATGTGAGTCTTTACATTGGCTGGTCTTCTGAACTTTTCATTTAAATCGAACATCTTTTCTAGCGTCCTGATACCCTTAGGAATGAAATTGTCATATTTCATCTCAACCTGATGTTCCTCATCGTCTATAATGGATCCTTTAAAGACCTCATCATTTGTCAAGCATTCGATTATTTGTTGGTCATCATTGAACACTCGCAGGTTGGTGATCATATCAGGTACTGAGGGCCTGAAAAGCAATTCAACAGTACATCGATTATTAGTAGGGAACAGCCTAGCAGCCGATGTAGCTAGCAGGTCAACATCTGCATTTTTCAGTCTTGGGATTGAAATAATATTGAATGCATCAAAATGTTTAAGTAAGTCCCAAACCTCATTTTGGTAAGCTTTCAAGTGAGGGGAAACGAAATGTATTTGATTTCTTATTTGCTTTACAATTATTTCTGAATCCCCAAAAACTTTTAAATTACATACCTTTAGTTCAAACGCTTTCTTTAAACCCTGCACCAGTGCTTCATATTCAACTGTATTATTTGTGCATTCGAATTATAATCTACATGCAAGAAAGTGCTTATTCTTCTGAGGGTCAATTAGGACGCAACCGGCCCCTGACCCTTCTAAAGTCTTAGATCCATTAAAAAACAAAGTCCAAAAATCTCTAACTGCGAAATGTGACTCTACTCCTACTGCTAAATCTACTATGTTACAATCAACTTCATCATCCTGAGAGAATTGAAGGAGATCAGGCTGGGTGTCAGATGTATCGCTGGCATCTTCCGCTTGATAATTCCCTAGTTCCAACTCAAGAAAATAGTTTCCTAATATAGAATCGACCGGTACATTCTTCTCATCCAGTTGAGTAACATTGTACTTCATGTGAGGTTCTCTTAAAATCTTAATCTGGTTTGAAATCCCTTTGTACGGCAACCACAGATGCGAACAATCTGAGGTGAAATATCCATTTAATTTAGCTGACCAATCTCTGCTCAGGACAAGACCATAAGCATCTAGTATATCAACCACCACGATGTTAATAACTTGGAACACTTTTTCATCGGATGCCAGATGGACTAGGACGTCTTCCATCTCACCAATTACCTTAATGTCTATCCTGTCCAATTGAACCGCCCTCCACATGGTTGGGTTAGGCTGCTCATTTATCTTCTTACATACTGATATGGGCATGACATTAATTAACGCCCCTGAGTCTACTAGACAATTGTGCACGTTATGATTAAAAATTTCAAACGTCAGGAGGAAAGGTGGATGTTTAGTTTTAGACTTACCTCCAGTGCTAGTTTCTTCAATTTCTTCTTCGTCCCGAGGTTGATTATCAGCGGGCAGCTTCTCTTCTGATGCTTCAAGTGCTTTCAACAATCTTTCTGTCTGTTGAGGCACTTTGCACATTTCAAATAGTGGGATATTTGCTTTTGTCTTCTTTAAATCTTCCAAAATGTCATAATCCATCTGTTGTACAATGGAGTGATATTTATCAGCACTCTCCTTTTCTTCATTTGGCTTGGGCGGCATTCTATTCTACTTAGGATCTTGGCTGGTAATAGTGAACTCTGGAATCTCATTAGCCAAGGGTTTATTCTGAAATTTCTTCTTGATATTTCTCTGCAGCCTCTTAATCTTTGGGAGTATAAGACTGTCTTCCTTAACTACCCCTTGGCTCCTTGTGGCTATGTTGGTTTCCAAGACGTCCTTGTGTCCTTGATCCCCTTCCTCTTCGGCATCAAATAATGAGACAGAATTCCATACAGCCATGGTCTCCTCTTCCTGCTCTTTAGTAGAAGTAGAAGCAGAATTCTCTTTTCTTTCCTCATCGCCTTCTTCTGTTAATCTCAAATTCAACATCTGATTCATGACCAATGTCATTGAATTTATCCATTGCGGACAATTCTTTTCGGAGTGAGGCTGTTGGTGAAAGGTACAGAAATTTTCCATCCCTATCTCTGTCAGATTCATAGATACAGTATTGTGAGGAGGAGGTTGGGACTGGTTGTTTTCCTCCCTTTTCTTATAGTAGGGCTCGTAGAACTTCTGTGTTTCCTTCTCTTTCTCTAAGTCTATGATCTTATTAGATAGTTTTTGCATCATTTTGGCCATACTTTCATAATCTAGTGCTTTCTCCACTTTAGGCTTAGTAAACAGTAAGGTTTTCCTTTTCTCTCCTGATTGTTCGGGATAATCTTCAATACTCTCTCTTTCAGCCTTCACCACTTATGCTTCTTCATAATTT
>LPNX010431134.1:166027-211958 GCA_001517045.1 Pseudotsuga menziesii | reverse complement strand
CTGCCAAAGTAGGCTTGGCCCTACCTTTTGCAAACATGGCCAAATCAGGACCCAAAGCTGATGTATAATACTCAATTAGGACCTTGTCTGAAGGCTTGTTAGCGTCAGAAAAATTCTTGATATACGCTGCAAATCTCTGAGTAAAACTGTGCACCTTCTCTTTCTTCTCTTTTTTTAGAGCGCATAGTCCTTTCATAAGCGCTGCGTGAGTCTTTTGAACTGCATACTTACTTCTGAAAATTATTTCGAAGGTATCCCAATCAGGGATCGAGTTGGCAGGAAATCCAAAATACCATGAGGCAGCAGCTCCTTTAAAAGTATGCGGGAAAAGTGTGCAGACTACATCTTCATGTTCCCCAGGCCTCAGTCCTTCTATTGCTAAATAGAAACTCTGCAAATGATCATCCACTAATATTTTCTCATTTGGGTCGAATTTAGGCAACAACTTTTCAAAGGCTTGAGGTAGATCATTTAAAGGAGGGGTCAGGTGTAGAGGTGATCTGGCTCTCCAAGCAGGTAGTGGATTTGGTGGGTTAGGTGGTTGATTGGAATTAACTCCTGCCATAAGTAAAGGTGGAGAGTGAGGAGGTGAACCAACAGGAGGTGAACCAACAGGGGTGTGAACAGGAGAACTGTAAGGGGTATCTGGGCCTTCTTGATTCAAAGGTAGCACTACTTCTTGTAAGGCAGTTTCCACCAGTTCTTCCCAATCTCCGACCAGCACTGAGTCTTCTGTTATAGGATGGTATTTCTTTTTATACTCTCTCCTGGGCAATTCAGGGATAATCGGCAATCCTCCAATATTCTTTACGTATGCCCTGGTGTGTCTTCTTAGGTCATTAACAATTTCGTTGCAAACAGAATATAGATGTTCTTTATTCACTTCTTCTAGACTCGGATTACGAAGTCCACTACTTTCAGAATTGTAACCGGTGGAATAATCTTGGGAAAACGGGTTTCCTCGGCCAGCCATGCACTGGCGTCCCTCCTAGCGCCAAAACTATTGAGGCCTGGAAATTCGCAGGTGGAAACAGTAAGGGATTCTCCCCAATCAACATTCCCAACTAGCCCGTTGACTTTTTGGTATAGGGAATCCATCCAGTTTGCGGTCTGGCTACCATCGGTCAAGTAACAAAACAAATGTTTTACCGGTTGCGGCCCGGTCCACCGAGTTTTTGTATTTTTCACCTTAATGTATGAAATGCAAGTGCCTAACTAAATGCAAGGTGATCGGCATGCAAGGAGCTATCACAATGTGATGCGCAGGTTCTTATCTCTCATCTTAGGCTCGCGAGCATTTAAATCACATACAACAAGAAAGTAAACCAACTATCTAATCTATCCCTAGGGAGCAAAGTTATCATTTATTGGTGAGTAATACATTTCGTACATGCATTATGAAGAGTTACAGATAGTTGACACTTCCTTCAAAACACAAGAACAATTAAAGATGCTTCAACAACCAGATAGTCGATTGCTTATGAACAACGTTTATTACTCACAGTGGAAAACATCATAAAACAAACTGCAGAATATTCTAACAAGAACATAGGTTCAGGAAAATAGAACAATCTCACAGTTAATGAGAGACAGCTGAAAATGAATTAGTTCTTCAACATTACTCATTTAATTACAGCTGATGCATTCCTTATTGCACTTTTTCCAGCATGCAAAAATTTGTAGTCTCTGATTGTAAAACGAAATAGTTCCTCTTACAATAGACGGTTTACAAAAAACTTTCCAGGGGATAAAGACCCTTTCTAAGTCTTATCTTTCTTCTATTTAAACTACATAGCATATCCCTTGGGATGCCCTCTCAATGTGTGACCTTTCTGCTCCTCAACATTTCACCTTCCTCTCCCCTTTCCGCGCATGCCCATGATTGTTTAAGTAACCGCCAATCCTTTCAGAGCTGCTACTTTGTCACCATTTATTTTGTATTTTCTTGGTTCGTCCATGCTATGATCTTGCTGGTTTTGGCTCTACTTTCGCCAAACGGTCCGCCTCTCGTGACCAATCTCCGGAAACTACCTGCCATCGAACGATGAGCATCATTTGTTGGAAATGCATTTAAACATTAAAACTATCCTACTGAAATGGTTGATCCACAAGAAAACGGCCAGGTTCGTCCCTTAATCGGGAAAGAGCTCAAATAAAGCCTTGGGCGGGAAAGCTACAAATAGGCCGTCGGAAGGCTTTATACTTTGGGCGCCAAACCGCTTCGGCAGCTGCAACGGCGGAAGGGAGAAGACTAAGACACGCAACCTTCAAGCGGGAAACTTCCCAATCGAAATTCAGAAGGATACTGACATCAAAAATCGTAAGGTTTGGGCATCGAAAGACGAATGGATTTCCTGGCCGCAACGATGGAAGAGTAAAGACTACGGGCAGGTGACGCATCGGCAGTCGAGGTAATTTGTACTCTGGATGCCAAACCGCTTTGGCAGCCGCAACAGTGGAAGGGAACAAGATTAGAGCTTCTGGTTAAACATAAAAATGATGCCCAATTACAAGAAAACCTACATGTTTAAACCACTTTAAACCGCTTTAAGGATCGGCTACAGCTAAAGTCATTCTTCCTTTGAATTGGAGGCCTTAACAGGCAAGGATTTGACTCTTCCAAATTCACACCCACAACCCAACATGAAAATCAAACATGGCAGATGTAAACCAGCTGACAAATCAAACTTCAAAATCACTCGAAAAGAAGGTTACTCAAGAGGCTCAGGAGTTCAACGACCCAAATAATGTTAAAACATGAGGAGGGGCCCAAAATTTCAAGAAATTTGGGGAAGAATAGTTGCAGCTGCAACAGAACGACTGCAGCCAAACCTAACCGTGGGTAAAACCTTTGTACGCATGTGGAATGGGGCTAGGGGACACAATCCTAGTAAAACACCCAACCACAGCAAACATCACCAAAAACCTTGAACAGAACGAGGTAGGGCAACAACGAGCCTACCTGGCAGTGACGTGTAACTGAAGGGGGGAAAGCTGTCGGGCTTTCTCAACTGCCACCTGGATGCAAGTACCGACACGGTGGTCCACGAGCTTCGAGGGGTCGACAGCGCAGGATGATCACGACAGTTCAAGCAAAACAAAACAATAGAATAACCCAACACGCTTATCCCCATATATATACAAACGGCTCACACGTGCGATGGGTTTTAAATCGGACGAGAAATAACTTTGGGTCGGAGGGTGAAAATTTAAACCCTTCCACAACGGCAGAAAGCCATAACATACATTCGTCCGCAGTGATAAGCAAGGAGAAAAACAAACGATTGGACATTGGAAGGCTTTTAGGATCGGATGACGAAAGCCAACTTTTCTTTGCAATGGCGGAAGGTCGAACCTCGGATTCATCCGCAACTACGGGACCCAAAACTTGAACGTTAAAGGACTGATGGGGAAAGAAGCAGCTTTCCTTCTGCAATGGTGGAAGAAAGAAATGATAAAGATTCCGATTCAAAACCAATATTCTGCTGAGGCAAAACACATACATCGGAAAGGACGTTGAAAATCAAACCCTGAACTCATCCGCAACGGCGGAGGCCAAATGCAAAGATCCGTCCGCAACGAAAGACAAGGAAATAACCACACCTTACGATGCAAAACGAAAAGTCATCCGCAACAGTGGGAAAAGAAAAGGCAAATACCTCTGCAACGGCGAGAATGTCAATTAAACAAACTTTCGATTCAGAGTGGCTTCAAAGATACTCAAAGATAACGATAAGGCTTGATAAAAAAGGGAAATTTTCCAGCGTTAGAGGGAGATGAAAACAGGTAATAAACCAATTCAAACTTAAGAAACTCTTTCTGAAAGCTCCCCGACCAAATCAAAGCAGCAAATTAAGCTAGTCCAAGCGAAAGGAGGGTCCTAAATTTTTTTGGAATTTTGGGAAATTGTTGCAGCTGCAACACATCGTGAGGCTTTTCTGAAGGCAATGGGTCAATTAGGTTTTCACAAACTAGAATACTATCATCCCCTTTAATATCACATTTCATATCATTTCCATGAATAGGGTGATTCATTACAACCTCCTTAGGGTTCGATGTTGGGTCTAATTTATTAGAAGATTCATGAAAAATTGATTGCCTTCTCTTTTGTCAAACCCTAGGAAGAGGGGAGGGTCAGTATTGAGTTTTCCCAAAACCATTTTCACTCATAAATTCATCCCAGGTTCTGGCTACAAAAGATAAATGATATTGGATCACAATTTTAAGAAGGCCATGATGAAATATACTCATATCCTTCTTCTTGATGGTATGTTGGACTGCGAAAGCCATTTTCTTAAGGCTATTTAACAAAAAATAAGGAATATTTATCTTTGAGCCTTTAAATTCCATAAGAAGTCGAAGATGATATAGATAAACATGAGATAAAGGACCATCACAAGTAATGTACATGACTATGATTTGTAGGAGAGGGCACCACTGGGCTCTCAAAAATCTTGTCAGGTAGCCATGCTTGACATCAAAATCATCTAGTAATGGGAGAAGGAAGTGTTTCAACTTGTTCCTGTTAATCTCTCTTCCTCTAAACCATCCTTCACCTTTTTGAGGTAACTTAGTGGCTTTTGCTATAAGATCCTCTATTAAAACTAGTTGTAAATCGCCTATCTAAGCCACATTACCTTTAAGGGATAAGGAAAACTACCTATTTACCTTTGTTTGATGGCCATGAAAACACCTAAATAAAGAACCCCAGCCTATCTTCTCAAATATTTTTGGCTTTTGCTGGATCGATTTCTAGAAATTCATTTCCAGAGGGCTCGAAACGAAAAAGAGGATCCATTTCCTCGATTTCAAACTTCTGGAGTGTGCATTTTAGGGGAGGTCGTGAAGATGGAAGGTATAGGAATCCAATCTATGTCGAGCATTTGCAATAGAATGATATTTACCCATTATCACAGTCTAAAACCTATAATCCTTCTCATAAAAAACTAACAAGTCGATATTAATCATAATAAGTGATGCAAAATAAATGTCTAAGTACTGCACTCATTAATGGAAATGACATTGAAAAGTATAATCAATCCAAGTGTCTTAATGATATAATGAGTCGACACCAAAAGACAACAGGGTAAATAAAAATATGTTCCATGCAGAACATTTGCATGGCTTCATTTGTAGTTAGGATAAGAAACAAATGTCGATTAATTAGGTCCATCGTCTCAAAAAGTCCTTCTCGGATACCAATATTGATCAGGATATGTGCCATTGAGAAAGCATAATAGTTAAAGAGATTATCACCAACCACAATGAACTTACCTAGAGTGTTGCCAAATTATTTCAATCCCTCCTCATTTTAGAATTCAATTAGCAGGAGGGGGAGCTTAACCTAAACATAGGTTTTAGTAATGTGTTCTCCTCGAGCATCAAAAAGGGGATGCCATACTTTAAGTACCAACAAATTCTTGTCAAAAACCAACATTGGTGCAATATCCATGACACATCCTCCTTATTCCTAATTATAAATCACATCCAACCCCAAGCCATAAGGTTGCTACTAGGATATAGCAAACCTATAACGTCCCATTAACCCAATCCAACCAATGGGAGGGGACATTACGCTCATTTAGGGCTTCTAATTTCACCTCGAACCCAAATAATGAATTCATAGTAAATAAAATAAGTGTGCAAAAAAGAAATAAACATACATAGAATAAAATAAATTGATCCACACATAATGAACATGCAAATGCAAGCTTAAACATTACATGTATCATTTAAAATCATTTCACACTCAAGTACAAAAGAATACTTATCTTTAAACAATGCAGATCCAAGCAATTTGATGTGTAAGAGTGATTTTCCACCCAACCATAGGAACTCTGCTCACCTATATTCTTTCAGTTTTAGAGGCCACCCCCAAGCCGGGATATGAGGCTATCAGGGTGAAGGAAACACCTACATGCTTCTCTCTCTGATCCCACAACTCGATCTGCTCTCTATGCTTAACCAAATTCTCATGCATAGCTTTACGAGGATCTCAGTTAATCTCTTAGAGCCTTGGCTTCCACGATACCTTCCCCACACCTACTAAATGTTATTGGAGAACCACCTACAACCTCAATTCATGTATTCTCAAGAATATACGAGCAACGAAAAAACAATGGGAAGGGGTACCTAACTTTCCCAACTTCTCATCTCACCTAAAACCACCAATTTTCCCTTCTAACGTGCATCTTTGTCCCTAAATTCAAATTTCATGGGTTATACAAGTCATGAACAACAATACAGAGCTCTGAGTTTGTAGTTCTACATGAGAGTGTGTGAGAATGAGGGCTGACTCCAATAAGAATGACAAAATGGTGAAAATAAAATTGGCATAACTTCTAACACTAGAAGAAAGGACTTCTACAACTGCAGACTAACTTCTACCAGTTGATAGAACTATCACAAAAGTGCAATCATCCCCATGCTTGAATAACTGCATGAGGTGACTTTTCCCACCAACCCTACACATGCATTCAATGATTGGAAAGTAGTAAAAGAGGATATAATTGACTTATTCAAGGAACATGAGAGAATTTTGGATGGGTTCTATAGTTGACAATTGGAAGCAAAGGATTAGTTTCCTATGGAGCCACTTTCCTCTTCCCCTCTAGTGGAATCATAACCCCTTTGGTTCTCTTAATGCACATAATATTTACATACATTTCAAATTGGCATGATAAGCAAAACAAAAATTTCAAATAAAATATTTATATCATGCATGCCTATCCATTCACTAATCAGGACTTCGCCTTGAGCTCCACACTAGGAATCCATACCAGCATAATTACATCATTTACATAATTTTCACTAAATACATCCAATTCAAAACTAGGGGTATTACAATCCCCTTACCCTTGGAATAACACCTTCCTCGGCGTTTGCTCAAAATTTAGAACAAAAATGGTTATGCCTCTCTCATGGCATCCTCAAAATCCCACATACCCTGATAAGGATTGAAGTGCTTCCATTGAACCGTTACCTATCTGATGGCTCAGTTACGGAGCAATGTCACCCTCCTATCTAGTATACATAGTGGCTTGGCTTAGAACTCTCCCTCAGGTTTCACCTGGATCACATCCCAATCAATCACATGGTTAGGATCATGTACATATTTCTTAAGCAAAGAAAGATGAAAAAATTATGAGCTCTAGTGTTAGCAGGAAATGCAATTCTATATGCAACTGGCCCTATTCTCTCAACCACTTCAAATGGACCACAATATATCGATGATATCTTGGAAAAACTTCCAAACTTCAAGGAAATTTTCATTGGCCTCACTCGAAGGTAAACATGATCCCCAACACATAATTCCATGTGCACTCTACGCTTATTTGCATAGATTTTATGTCTATCTTGGGGTACCTTCAAATTTTGCCTAATATTTGCAACTTCATATTCCATTTACTTACGTAATTATGGCCTAAGTATAATTATTTTTAATGTATTACCCCAAGTAACTGGTATTCTACATCTTTTTCCATACAAAACCTCAAATGGATTCATGCCCAAAGATGCTTGTTGGCCATTTTTATATTCAAACTCTACCAAATGTATATACTCTTCCCACTTGGATGGTTTGTCCATCGTATACATATGAAGCATGTATTCAAGCACCTGATTTTCCCTCTCTATTTTCCCATATGTTTGTGGATGGTAGAAAGTACTAAAATTCAACTAGGTATCCAAATTTGCAAAAAGACTTTTCCATAAATTTGAAGTGAACTTAGTATCCCTATCTGAAATTATTGCCTTAGGAAATCCATGCAATTTGAAAATTTCCTTCATGAAAATATTTTCAATGGAATTCATCTTATATTTGGATTTAACTGGTGTAAAGTGTGCTACCTTTGATCATTTATCCACCACAACCATGATGGAATCATGCTACCTAACAGTCATTGGTAAACCTGTAATAAAATCCATGGAAATCACTTCCTATTTCTATTCTAGAATTGGCAAGGGATGAAATAAACCTGTTGGGTGTTGATGTTCAACATTTACTTACTAACATTTCATGCACTTGGAAATATACTCAACAATGTATTTTTTCATTCTCAGCCAAAAATATTGCTTCCTCGTTGTATCAATTGTTTTCTAGTATCTTGGATGACCAAAATAACGCATTTTATGCATTTCAACCATAACAATTATTCCTAAGTATTCCATATTTGGAATATAAATTTTGTTTTTATAAACAAGAAGTATGATACCTTCCAAATGTTAACCTTCATACCCCTTCTCTCAATTATGTCATTGTAATTTTTCTTTTAATTGGACATACATTTCATCTCAACAATATTGTTGACAATCAATTGCCTAAAGTTTAAGTGGTGGGTACTAATGGTTTCCACATACATTGAGTGTACTTTTCTACTAAGTGCATCAACCACTTTATTTCCGTTACCTTTCATGTGTTTGATCTCAAAATCAAATTCACATAAAAATTCCAACCATCCATCTTGCCTAGGATTTAATGTTGCCTGCTCAAACAAATATTTCAAACCATAGTGGTCTGTCCTTAACCCAAATTTTATACCCATTAAATAGTGCCTCCACATTTTCAAAGTTTGCACTATAGGTGCAAGCTCTAAGCATGGGTAGCATAGTTATTCTCATGCTCTTTTAACTTCCTTGATTCATAAAATACCACATGGTTAAACTCCTCCAAGTCCTTGGTTACATGCATTTGTACACACCACAAAATATTTGTATAGGTCTACAATTTTCAAAATTGGAGCACTTGTGAGAAGCTTCTTTAACAGTTGGAAGATTTCTTCACATTTCAGTGTCCATTCAAAATTTATCTCCTTCATTTGCAAAGAAGTGATTGGGTGTGCAATCTTGGAGAATCCTTCAATGAACCTCATGTAGTAACCAACAAGACCCATAAAAGACCTCACATCCGTCACATTCCTCGGAGTTGTCCAATTCATGATGGATTCAATCTTTTCTAGATCAACTCGTATTCCTTCCTTGGAAATAATGTGACCCAAGTAGTGAATCATGTTCTTGTAGAAATCACATTTTATTAGCTTTGCATACAACTTATGCTCCCTTAGAAATTGCAAATCCATTCTCAAATGTCCTTCATGCTTCTATTCATTATTAGAATAAATGAGAATGTCATCTAGAAAAAGAAGAGCAAACTTGTCCAAATACCTGTTGAAAACACTATTCATGAGGCCCATGAATGTAGTTGGTGCATTGTTGAGACCAAATGGAACCACCACAAATTCATAGTTCCCATACCTTGTTTTAAAGGTTGTCTCATGGATATATTCTTCCTTGATCCTCACTTGATGGTAACCAAAACTCAAGTCATTCTTTGAAAATACCTTTTCCCTCCTCATTTGATAAAAAAGGTCACCAATTTGGGGCAAGGGGTACTTGTTATCCACTAACTTTGTTTAGTTTCCTATAATCTATACATAACCTGAGTGTTCCATCTTTCTTCTTCACAAATAGGATGGGTGCTCCCCATGGACACACACTTGGATGAAAGTCCTTCTTTTCCAACAATTCTTATAATTGAATTTTCAGCTTGAGTAACTCTGGTTTACTCATTCTATAAGGTGTTTTGGAAACTGGTACGACTCCTGGCACAAGATCGATGGTAAAATTTATGTTCTTCCTTGGAGTAAGTCCTCGAACTTCATCGGGAAACACATCCTTTAATTCTTATAGCACATGATGATCCTCCAACTTAGGAATTCCATTTCCTATTTTCTCTAAAACATGGGCTACATACAATTGGAAACCCTTCCTACATAATTTCTTCAACTACATTGTTGAAATCTACCTAACATAAAGTACCTTTAAAATTCCCTTTAAAACTCTTGGGGGTTCCCTTCTTCATCAATGCATTCAAAAGTCTTGTTGTAACAATCAAGTTTAACTCTATGTGCCTCTACCTAGTCCATTACAATGAGAATATAATAGGAACCAAGTGGTAGAATATTCAAATTTACAAAAGTGGACATTCCACCCATTTCAAGTGGACATTTCTCCACCATTTTACTAACTTTTCTCTTGGTTCCCGTGGTTAGTTGGACTAACCATGATTTACTATGCTTTGATTTCTTAAAAGCATAAATCTAAAAAAATTTAGGAGTAATGTAACTGTGAGTAGATCCAAGGTCAATAAAAATAGAAATAGATTTATTAGCAATCTTTTTTTTTACAAAAACCAAAATTTTTTTATATTTATAAAAAAAGCTAAGCACAACCATCCTTACATCGACTAGTTTCCAAAAATTTCTCTGCTATAATAGAGCTTACAGAGGCGTAGAAACATATTACAATGAAGAGAAATATTCTGAATTTTTTTTCTAAGATTGAGGCTTCCCCTATACGAGTAATGTTTGACAAACTGTTTGTTCATAAATAAGCAAAAATGCATGATATACCTATATATATCAGCAGGACACAAAATTTCAGAAAAACCGAGAGGGGAGGCCTATCATTTTTGTATTTTCATAGCCAAGCCCGATCATGCGTTGTCTTCGATGGTGCAAAATTTTCATTCAATATCTGATGGTGCTCATAAAATTCACTTTGCGAGCTGAGTAAATTTGCAAGGATAGAAGTAAGCTTTTCTTTCATAATTCGAGGACGCTTGAATTCTTTCCTGATGGTGGCATCATTATTGCATGTGAAGTAAAGTCTTGTATAATCCATGAGTTGGGGGAGGAGACACTTATTTATAATGTTCCAGAAGATGGCAGAGAAGCTATGATAGCCAAGACGTGTCGGTGGAGGCTTGCTCGAGTGCTAAAGTTGAGCAATGGAGGGGGAGGGATGGTGAGGCCCCTTTGAAGTGAGGTGGTTAAGGGACATGTTTGAGAACTGTTTGGTATCTTATTGAGACTATACCTATATTATTCGTCATCTCTTGATTGACCATTTTGTCTGTTTGATTGTTGTTATGTATTAGGATGTGATAATATGTGTCCTGAAGACTAGAGCTCTTCTTGATGATTCTTTTATGAAAAGGACTGCAGTTGATTGTCCCATCAATGCGTCCATTCCTCATTGTCTGAATTATTTGTTTGGAGTCTCCAAAAACAATGATCTTTCTGATGTTTTCTTTTTTAACCATTTCGATTCCTAGTAAGAGGGTGAACCATTCTGCTTCATTGTTGGACTTTATTCCAATCCCCTGGGTGAAAGAGACCATTGGTTTTCCTTTGGGGTCAAAGATAATTCCACCTACCCCATCCTTCCCTGGATTTCCTTTCGATGCTCCATCGAAGAAGAGAGTATGGCAATGAAGATTCTTTTTCCAATGATAGAAATATTTCTTATCTTTCTAAATTTCCAAGTCTAATAGAAGGAGATTGGTTTGAGGGGAGCTCTACAAGAATAAATTTTTGCAGAAGGTTACTACTTAAGGGTTGAGTTTTTCAGCTTCTTTGAAGATGATTTGCTTGCTGCTCAACTTTTCATAGATCATATTCTTAACTTTGATGGCAATGCACCTAGGATCATACTTTTTCCCATAAAAAAATGCTCTGTTTCTTGAAATCCAAATTTTCCAACAAGTATTTTGAGGTATAGTGTTCCAGATACACTGCATAGTGGGTTTCCTTCCTGTCCTATCAGGGTAGAAGGTCTTCTAGTTTGAAACCATGTTTGAAATATTGCTTGGTATCCACCCTGTAATGGCTATAGATCTAAGGGAGCATTCCTAGACTTGGATTGCCACTGGGCAAGTTAGAAAAAGATGCAAAGCAGTTTCACTGTGGTTAGAACAAAGTGCACATCTTGAGGGCCCCTCAAATCCTCTTTTTATAATATTATCAGCAATGAAGAATTTGTTTTTAGCTAACAACTGAAAGAATATGTTAACTTTGGGGATACAATCAGGGTTACATACCTTATTCCAGCTGATTATGTTTTGGTTGCCATCATTGCTTTTTAGAATTTTAAATCCTTCTTTTACTGTGTAGTGCCCATGTATCCCCATCCTTTGATATCTCGATCCTGGATATTTGAGGGAGATCTACCATGTAGGAGGGAGGTAAAAGTTTTGTATTCTTCTTCAAGATGCTCTGGGGGCTGCAGTATTTTCCATTCCTTCCAATTCCCACTATTGTCCCAAGATGAGATATCGTAGAATCCATTTTCTTGTATCCAGAGTTTAAGATTGGGAATATTGGCTTCAGCAATGGGAGTGAGCCTAAGAACCTTATCGTTCCAGAGGTTAATTTTTTTCCCATTTCCTGGAATCCAGTAACTATTGTCTTTGATTAGACCAACATATTTTTTGCATAGGTTCCAAATGGATGAGCCTTTGCTTTTCCATTTGATTTCTAAACTCCTTGTTCTTGGAGTTTTGAGGTACTTTTTTTTAGGACCTCCTTCCACCACTCCTTCCTTCCTGATATGAAGCACCAAACCATCTTGGCACCCATTTCCTGGTTCATTAATCTAGGGTCTTTGATTCCAATCCCTCCTCTATTTTTGTCCTCTACAACCTTGTTCCAGCTTACCAGTTTGAAATTTTTTCCCAAGGTCCTCCTTGCCACATAAAATTTTTGAGCTCTTTGATAATGTCATTTTCAATTGAATTGGTAGCTAAGAAAATGGTGAACAAGAATATAGGATAAGAGGAAAGGATGGATTTTATTAGAGGAACTTACTTGCTAAATTGAGCCAACATGCTCCCCAAGCTTGCAGTTTGTTTTTGATATTTTGAATGATGGACTTCCATGACTGTGAGTTGCTGGAGTGCTTAGAGATGGTAATACCCAAGTACAAGAAATAAGTCCAGTCTATATTTACCTTGATTCCCAGTATCTAATCAATTTCGCTAAGGATTATTGGTGATCAGTTCCAGCTATAAAGCCAAGATTTCTGAGAGTTTAGTTTGTTTCCAGAAACTTTGAGAAACAAGTCCAAAAAGGTTTTTAACCTTCTTGCAATTTGAGTGGACGCACTTCCAAGTAATATGGTGTTGTCAGTGAGCTGTGAGTGGTTCATGGCTTGCACTCCTCTCACAAATGAGATGACAGGAAGGATTTATTCATTTTTAAGCCTATTAAGCCTTCTGCTGAGAGCATCTGCAATTAGGATGTATAGGAAGGGTGACATTGGAAATCCTTGTAGAATCCCTCTCTTAGCTTGGAATAAAGCAGTGGGCCTCCCATTGACTAGAGGATCCATCCAAGGGTTATCTATGCAATATTTTACCCATCTAACGAAGGGGGGAGGAAATCCAAATCTGTCTAGAACCTTATAGAGGAAGGAAATCTGTACTCCGTCGAAAGCATTGGCAATATCTAGCTTAATAGCCATTCCTGCTTCTTTTCAAGTTTGGTTGGAGTGGATTGCTTCTTGCACCAGGAGAATGTTATCATAGATCTTCCTGCCAGCTATAAAACCTCCTTGATTCTCAGAGATGATGAGGGGGGTTACCTTTTTTATCCTGTTGGAGATAATCTTGGTGAGTATTTTGTAACATTAATTGCATAAGGAGATCGGCCTGTACCCTTTTATGGAAGAAGGGTTTCTCTCTTTCAGTATGAGGGCAAGGAAGGTGGAGTTGGTGGCTCCCCCTATTTTATCTCTAGACTTGGTCCAAGTAATCATTCTCAGAAGGTCTTTTTTAATGATTTTCCAACAACTCCAGTAGAAGCTGATAGTCAAACCATCAGGCCCGGGGGCCTTGTCTGGATGAAGGGACCAAATAGCCTTGGTGATTTCTTCCAGAGTAACCTATTGCATTAGAAATCCAATGTCTTGCTGCAGAAGATTAGGAATATCATCACTAAGATTCTTTAAATATTCTTCTTGAACATCATCTTCTTTAGCGTAAAGATCTCCAAAGTTATTTTTGATCTCATTTTTTATTTCTTCAGTATCAGATATTTGGACTCCTTCTTCAGAAATGATATCTTTTATGGTGTTATTTCTGTTACGCTCTTTGCACTGGTTGTGGAAGAATTTTGTATTATGATCACCTGCTTTTAGCCATAGACATCTTGATTTAAGGCGAGCTTCTTCTTCCTCTTTACAAAGTATAGTTTGCATATTCCTGCTGACTTCTTTTTCCTACCATAGTATGGATTTGGTAACCTCAGAAGTTTCCATTTGATTCTAGATGTCCTCAAGATTGCTAAGGAGAGAAGACTTTTTTTTATGAGGGTTTGGTTTTTTATCCAAAGCTTGAGCCCTTTCTTGGTGTTAGATAGCTTTTGTTCCCAAATGTAGCCAGGGGATCCTTGGATAAAAATTTTCCAGGAGCTTTGGACTATTTCGAGGAACCCAAGCTCCTTTACCCATGTGGACGAGAACCTAAAGGGAAGAGGTCCAAGGTTTCCAACAGGGGACAAGTCAAGAGATATAGGTCTATGGTCGGAGATGGAGGGAGGGAGAATAGTCGAATAAGGATGAATTGAGAGATCTAGGAAGGAGGAGCTTACCAGGATCTGATCCAACCTATCCATAATGTGGCCTGACCCAAACTTATTATTGCTCTAGGTATATTTACCTTTTTTAGGTTTGATATCTATAACTTCCAGGTATTCATGAGATCTTCCAGCCTCTCTACAAAGGGATCTCAAACTATAGAGCCTCCTCTTTTCTCTTTTGGTGAGATTGTAGTGTTGAAATCCCCAGCTATAATGCAAGTTTGTTGTTGCTGCAGCTTCCCGTGCTTTTGAGAGTCCAGTTGATCCCAAAATTCTTCCTTTTGACCGTGAAGGGTTGGACCATAAACATTTCCAATCCAAAGAATCTCCTGTGTATTGAGATCTTAAAATTCAACAAACAGCTAGTGACGATTTTCAGCTTTAGAGATGATTTTAAAAGAGGCTGCGTCCCACCATGTAACTATGCCTCCTGAAGCCCCCTAGGAACTAACAGCAGCTACATGACCATTATTCCAGATTTTTTTCATTGCTTCTAAGCAATCTTCGGATTGCATTTTTGTCTCCTGGATAGTGAGGATAGACATTGATTCACTTTGTTTTATTCTTTTTATTTCCTCTAGTTTCTGTTTTCCTCCTAACCCTCTGCAGTTCTAGGAGACAAGATTCATTATTTCTTAGAAGAGTGGGGCAGAACTCTATCTTTTTTATTTTCATGCATTTCAGATGGGTTCTTTTCCCCATGAAGTGGTCTTACTAGATAGTCTAGGCTTGATTGTTTACCTGCTGCCTTTTCTCTGTTTGCTTCTATTTGCCTTATGATTTTATTGGGTTTTCTCCCTTTTTTGCTTGTTTGTTCCAGCTCTTCTCCTCTGCTTTCTGAAGTTTCTTTCATTTATTCCTTTGCCTTAGACTTGGTTACCGAGCCTCTGGATTTCTAGGAAGATTATGGAAGAACCTCTATAAACGCTTGCTGGGGTAGAGTGGGGATGAAATTATATTCCTGTCCTATTTCCATGAGCACTAGATCGTCTTTTTTAGCTTCCTCTATATTTTTCTCTCTTTCTTTTTCTGCTATTACTACTCCTTCATCTTCTGCTATTTCAAGGGATTGGAATCTGTTTTCATTTGATTTTTTATTTGCTGGTGTTTTTTGGCTTGGTCCTACTTTGCTCCATTTTCTCTTATGCACTTCATTCCATTCCTCTTTTGGGATTTCCCCTTCCTCTAGTTGAGATTTTTTAGGGAAGAATCTTGTGAAGTGCCCATATTCATGGCAGGTCTCGCATTTGAAGGGGATCTANTCCATTCCTCTTTTGGGATTTCCCCTTCCTCTAGTTGAGATTTTTTAGGGAAGAATCTTGTGAAGTGCCCATATTCATGGCAGGTCTCGCATTTGAAGGGTATCTATTTGTAATCAACTATTTACAGATGATTCCAGCCATCCATCGATAGGTTTATATCTTCAGGAAGCCTTTTCTCTAAATCCACCTCTACGCATTTTGGCACAAGAGAACATTAGGGGTTTGGGCTCTGACTTATCAATATATTTACCGAGGGTGTTCCCTATAGCTTTCAAGTCTTTGTCACTCTAGCAGTGAAGAGGAAGGTGAGGAAGTTTCACCCAAACCAGCACTGAGGAGGGTATACATTTTTCTGGATAGAAGGATAGCTCCCATTTGTTAAGATACATGCCTCTCAGGCCCATGAAATAAGTTCCATTCCTGAAGACGAGGTCCCCATCCTCTTTTTTCTCAAAAAGAAAACGAAAAAATCCTCGACTGCAAAATATTTGTTGCACTTCACCTTGTATCAGGGATCTCTAGTTTTTTTTTCAACCAGGTTTCAATGGAACGGGGGGGAGGCCAAAGGTCAACCAAAATTAGCAATCTTACCTTCAAGTTCAACCACAATTTACTAATGGTCCGCTTGGCAGTCCTCCAATCTTGCATATATTCTAGGGACAGTCCTTTCCACTTGAACCATTGTTTCATCTCCATGGATGTTGTGAACTTTATTTCCATTCTCATTTCAATATGGATAGTTTCTAAGCATATGATCACTTCCACACCCCAAACATTGAAGTGTCTCTCTTGTCTCTCTTGGTTTGTCTCCCATCATCCTAGAAGGATTAGTCACACCTTGTTGTGGTTTCCTTAGATGATTTCTGAATTGAGAAGGATTGAACCCCTTCTTCCTTTGATCAAACTTCTCAATTTTCTTGTCCTTCCATGCCTTATGGAATTCTGGTTTTTTTTTATTCTGATCATAACAATACTTTTCCTTTCTTATGGCCTCATCTAGAGTTCAGGGTTCATCAAACTCAATTCTATCTTTGTATGACTGTGGAATTCCACTTAGAAAGTGCTAAATTTTAACCTTATCGTCCTTGTTGAACTTGACATACCTTAGCAGCTCCAAGAATTTATTTTCATATTCCTCCATAGTCATTTGTCCCAATTTCAACTCATGGAACTCTCTGATTTTTCCATCATAGTACCTATCATAGAGGTACTTGTCCTTGAAATATTTCTTCAATTTCTTTCACACAATCTTTCTTTCATTAATCCTCTTTATTTTTCTAAGGTGATCCCACCATATAGATGCTCTTCCATTCATATTGAATATAGGTACTCTTCCCTTCATATTTCCAGGGTAGCCTTGGACTTGGAAATACTTCCTCATCCCAAGAATCAAGCCTCAGCTTCTTAACCAGATTTAACCTCTCCATCAAAGGTAGGAGGTTTGGCCTTCATAAATTTTCCATGTGAATTGTTCTTGGAATACCTGTTCCTCTTATTTCTATGAAGTGAAGAGCTTGAAACAGATTCTTTAGAGTCAAATTACTGACTAGAAAAGATTTCTAGAGTATATGTCCTATTTCTAGAAATGCTTCTTCAACTATGGGACCTCTTATGGGAATGCCTCCTTAAGTTATTCCCACTATTTATTCTTTGTTCTAAATTTTGACCATGGTTAATCTTCCTTTGAATGTCTGTAAAAATTTGAAGAATAGTTTCATTCAACTAATTTTTTTCTTCTTGAGCATTGAGTAGCCTCTCATTGTCTTCTCGACAACTCGATAGTTCCACCCTTAGGCTCCTCATGGTTTTTGCAATGTATGGGAGAGTCATTTGGTTTCTTCTACCATAGAATTCATCTCTACATTCTCAAACTGTATTTTCTCTCCCATAGCATCTATGTCAAACTCATTGGGGTCCTATGCATCATCCATGATGATGATATTCTTGGCCTAACCAAGTTTAAGATTTTCCAATTCTACTAAACTGAATATTGAACCTTAATTGTCCCTGTTATGATTCTGAATCTACAAAGCGTTCATAAACACATTTGTTAGCTGCATTATATTCTCATATATATATATATATATATATATATATATATATTTCATGCATTATGGGAAAAAAATATTGTCAATTTCTGCCAAATTACCGAAATATATGAACCACGCCCTTCAAAATCTAACTGTACACAATCTTTGTCATTTTATATTGTCCCAACAACCATGGTTGAACTCGAGAACTAAATTTTTTGGCTAAAAAAAATAAAAATAGGGGTCTAGGGGGCTTGCCCCCTTGGAGGGTCAAGGGAAATGCCCTCATTTTTTCTTTTTGTAAATATTTCCATTTCATTCAATTTAGAATATGAATTCAGATCCATTTTTTGAGTCCTGACACCCAAAATACAAGTGCAAAAATCGCTTCCCTTTCAACTGGTTCGCACCCTCTAGATGCCACCCACAACACCTTACCACTTAATAAGCATAAGTGGTTTCAGTTCCTACGAGAATTGGTTTACCAAAACTTCTTTTACAATTCTGAAGGCATGAGAAGGTGAAATGTCACAAGGTGTTTCTTGTCTCAAGATCACCTTGATCGATTAATTTTATTGCAATTTCATGGGCCTTGAATCCCTATCAGTTGTCGATCTGATCTACGCGATATTCCATCACCTACATGACTGGATAGGGTCCCATCATTCCTAACTCAACCACACAATCCATCCAAGCTTACATGTCCGCTATGGCCCCATCATCCTCAGAACAACCTAACACAACCCTATGTCACATATTGCATTCTACATCGCCTCCTATCGGGCTCAAAGGTGGTTTCGGGACCTAGGGAACGTGGTTTCCTAAACTCTCTTTTGGGACCCGTAACGCACAAGAGGATGACACATGGATGGGGGCAATTTTTCTTCAGGGTCATATTGCTAAATTAACCTCTATGCACCTTCGTGACCCTAAAGCACAAAGAGTCGTTGATGTGATCTCGACGATATCTAATGACTGACATGACTAGCATCACACCTCACACCAAATCTTGTTCGATATGGACCCTGCATTACATCACATACCATCTAAACCAAAGGTGGTTTTAGGCTCTCAAGAAAGGAGTTTCCAGAACCCTCTTTTGTGACCCTGAACCCACCAAAAACTGACACATGGACAAGATGGTTTTCCTTCAGGGTTTCTTTGATGAGTTAGCCTCCACACTTCTTCACGAGCCTGAAGCATGTCAACTATATATCTGCACTGCTTCCCAATGGCTAGACCTTATCTACCTTCAAACTCGACTAGATGCAATCACATGTACACATATCTAATGTGGCCAATCCACATCACACACTTTTCCCATATGGACCTTCCACCTCAAATATCTTTCCCATGTGGCTCTTCCACGTCACCTTGCCACCTGGCATTGGTGGGGCCCAACTAAAATTTTTGAAAAACTTTAAATTTTGTATTTGCACATGATTTAATTCACCAATCATGAGGATTAATTTGATCTTAATACAAAATTATTTATGTTCCTGTATCTGGACCTTAACAGAAAATGCATTTTTCTAGAACCATTTCTTATTTTTGTCTTTAACTTTCGATTTTTGGCCCATACAACTTCGGTATTGCAACTAGAATGTCTTATACCACTCTGTAACATCCCTCACACCCAACACAACCAATGGGAGGGGACATTATGCTGATTTGGGGCCTCCAATTTCACCCCAAACCCAAATAACAAATTCATAGCAAATAAAATACGTGTGCAGAAAAGAAATAAACATACACAACAGAAAATAAATCAATCCACAAACAATGAACATGCATATCATTTAAAATCATTTCATATTCAAATACACGAGAATACTTATATTTAAACGACGCAAATCTAAGCAACTAGTTTTGTAAGAGCGATTTTCCACCCAAATATAGTCACTCTCCTCACCTATATTCTTTCAGCTTCAAAGGCCACCCCCAAGCTGGACTATGAGGCCACCAGGGAAAAGGAAACACCTGCATGCTTCTCTCTCTCATTTCACAACCCAGTCTTCTCTTTATGCTTAGCCAAATTCTCATGCAGAGCTCTGTGGGGATGTCACTTGAGCTCTCACATCCTTGGCTTACACAATACCTGCTCCACACCACACCCTCCTTGGATTAGGAATCCCCTTCATCGATCCATGGTGCTCTTGGGCTATCCATCTTACCGAGTGCTTCCAATGTGTGCATAGAAGAAGAGCAACCTGTTAAATGTTAGAGAACCGCATGTAGCCTCAATTCATGGTTTCTCAAGCATCTACAAGCAATAGAAAACAATGGGAAAGGCTAACTCGCCCAACCTATCAGCCCACCTATAGCCATTGATTTTCCCTTCCAAATTTACAGCTCTATCCCTAAGTTTTAATTTCTTGGGTTATACAATCCATGAATTTCATTACATCGCTTTGAGTAGTGTACATATGCATGAGAGTGTCTGAGAATGACGGTTGACTCACGATTGACTCCAATAGGTATGAGAAAATGATGAAAATACAACTAACATAACTTCTGACACTAGAAGAAAGTACTCATGCAGCTACAAATTGACTTTTGTCAGTTGAAATAACTGTCAAAAAAGTGCAAAATCAGTCCCATGCTTCAATAATTGCATGAGGTGACTTTTCCCACCAACCCCACACATGCATTCAATGATTGTAAAGTAGTAAAAAATGAGATAATTGGATTTTTCAAGGCACATGACAAAATTTTGGATGTGTTCTATAGTTGAAAATCGGTAGCAAAGAATTAGTATCCCATGGACCCCTTTTCCTCTTCCCCTTTGGTGGAATCATTGCCCCTTTGGTGCTCCTTACATAGCCATTCTTGGACCATTTTATTATTTATGCACATAATATTTACATACATTTCGAACTGGCATGATAATCCAAATACAAAGACCAAATAAAATATTTACATGATACATGCCTATCCATTCACTAGCTGGGCCTTAGCCTTGAGGTCTACACTAGGAATCCATAGCAACATAATTACGCCATTTACATAATTTTCACTAAATACAACCAAGTCAAAACTGAGGGTATTACATAACCATAGGAATCCACATTCTTTAATCCCAAGAATTACACAAATCCATGGAAACCTTCCTACTATAGAATATCTCAACTTTGTTATTTACAAAACACTAACACACTTCCCCACCATTATGGAACCAAAAAAACTTAAATTGCTTCTTTTAATACAAGAAGAAACCATTGGAACATAGTTGTGAAACTTGTTTAAGAAGAATCAACCATCGACAAATCCTATTCCACCCATTCCATTTCTTGGGCTTCTGCCATAATTATATTTTAGCCATAGACATCTTGATTTGAGGTGAGCTTCTTCTTCCTCTTTACAAAGTATAGTTTGCATATTCCTGCTATCTTCTTTTTCCTACCATAGTATGGATTTGGTAACCTCAGAAGTTTCCATTTGATTCTAGATGTCCTCAAGATTGCTAAGGAGAGAAGACTTTTTTTTATGAGGGTTTGGTTTTTTATCCAAAGCTTGAGCCCTTTCTTGGTGTTAGATATATTTTGTTCCCAAATGTAGCCAGGGGATCCTTGGATAAAAATTTTCCAGGAGCTTTGGACTGTTTTGAGGAACCCAGGCTCCTTTACCCATGTGGAGGAGAACCTAAAGGGAAGAGGTCCAAGGTTTCCAATAGGGAACAGGTCAAGAAATATAGGCCTATGGTCCAAGATGGAGGAATGGAGAATAGTCGAAGAAGGATGAATTGAGGGATCTAGGAAGGAGGAGCTTACCAGGATCTGATCCAATCTATCCACAATGTGGCCCGACCCAAACCTATTATTGCTCCAAGTATATTTACCTTTTTTAGGTTTGATATCTATAACTTTCAAGGTATTCATGAGATCTTCCAGCCTCTCTACAAAGGGATCTCAAACTATAGAGCCTCCTCTTTTCTCTTTTGGTGAGATTGTAGTGTTGAAATCCCCAACTATAATTCAAGTTTGTTGTTGCTGCAGCTTCCCATGCTTTTGAGAGTCTAGCTGATCCCAAAATTCTTCCTTTTGACCATGAAGGGTTGGACCATAAACATTTCCAATCCAAAGAATCTCTTTTGTATTGAGATCTTAAAATTCAACAAAAAACTAGTGACGGTTTTCAGCTTTAGAGATGAGTTTAAAAGAGGCTGCGTCCCACCATGTAACTATGCCTCCTGAAGCCCCCTAGGAACTAATAGTAGCTACATGACCATTATTCCAAATTTTTTTCATTACTTCTAAGCAGTCTTCGGATTGCATTTTTGTCTCCTAGATAGTGAGGATAGACATTGATTCACTTTGTTTTATTCTTTTTATTTCCTCCATTTTCTGTTTTCCTCCTAACCCTCTGCAGTTCTAGGAGACAAGATTCATTATTTCTTAGAAGAGTGGGGTAGAACTCTATCTTTTTTATTTTCATGCATTTCAGATGGGTTCTTTTCCCCATGAAGTGGTCTTACTAGATAGTCTAGGCTTGATTGTTTACTTGCTGCCTTTTATCTATTTGCTTCTATTCCCCTTATGATTTTATTGGGTTTTCTCCCTTTTTTGCTTGTTTGTTCCAGCTCTTCTCCTCTGCTTTCTGAAGTTTCTCTCATTTGTGCCTTTTCCTTAGACCTGGTTACTGAGCCTCTAGAGTTCCGGGAAGATTATGAAAGAACCTCTATAAACACTTGCTAGGGTAGAGTGGGGATGAAATTATCTTCCTGTCCTATTTCCATGAGCACTAGATCATCTTTTTTAGCTTCCTCTGTATTTTTCTCTCTTTCTTTTTCTGCTATTACTACTCCTTCATATTCTACTATTTCAAGGGATTGGAATATGTTTTCATTTGATTTTTTATTTGCTGGTGTTTTCTAGGTTGGTCTTGCTTTTCTCCCTTTTCTCTTATGCGCTTCATTCCATTCCTCTTTTGGGATTTCCCCTTCCTCTAGTTGAGATTTTTTAGGGTAGAATCTTGTGAAGTGCCCATATTCGTGGTAGGTCTTGCATTTGAAAGGTATCTATTTGTAATTAACTGTTTGCAGATGATTCCAACCATCCATCGATAGGTTTATAGCTTTAGGAAACCCTTTCTCTAAATCCACCTCTACGCATTTTGGCACAAGAGAACATTGGGGGTTTGGGCTCTGAATTATCAATATATTTACTGAGGGTGTTCCCTATAGCTTTCAGGTCTTTGTCACTCCAGCAGTGAAGAGGAAGGTGAGGAAGTTTCACCCAAACCGACACTGACAAAGGTATACATTTTTCTGGATCGAAGGATAGATCCCATTTGTTAAGATACATGCCTCTTGGGCCTATGAAATAAGTTCCATTCCTGAAGATGAGGTTCCTGTCCTCTTTTTTCTCAAAAAGAAAAATGAAAAATCCTCGACTACAAAATATTTGTTGCACTTCACCTTGTATTAGGGATCTCCAGTTTTTTTTCAGCTAGGTTTCGATGGAATGGGGGGAAGGCCAAAGGTCAACCACAATTAACAATCTTGCCTTCAATTTCAACCACAATTTACCAATGGTCCACTTGGCAGTCCTCCAGTGATGCATATATTCTAGGGACAGTCCTTTCCACTTGAACCATTGTTTCATCTCCATGGATGTTGTGAACTTTATTTCCATTCTCATTTCGATATGGATAGTTTCTAAGCAAATGATCACTTCCACACCCCAAACATTGAAGTGTCTCTCTTGTCTCTCTTGGCTTGTCTCCCATCATCCTAGAAGGATTAGTCGCACCTTGTTGTGGTTTCCCTAGATGATTTTTGAATTGAGAAGGATTGAACCCCTTCTTCCTTTGATCAAACTTCTCATTTTTCTTGTCCTTCCATGCCTTATGGAATTCTGGTTTTGTTTTATTCTGATCATAACAATACTTTTCCTTTCTTATGGCCTCATCTAGAGTTCAAGGTTCATCAAACTCAATTCTATCTATGTATGACCATGGAATTCCACTTAGAAAGTGCTAAATTTTAACCTTATTATCCCTGATGAACTTGACATACCTTAGCAGCTCCAAGAATTTATTTTCATATTCCTCCATAGTCATTTGTCCCAATTTCAACTCATGGAACTCTTTGATTTTTCCATCATAGTACCTATCATAGAGGTACTTGTCCTTGAAATATTTCTTCAATTTCTTTCACACAATCTTTCTTTCGTTAATCCTCTTTACTTTTCTAAGGTGATCCCACCATATAGATGCTCTTCCATTCATATTGAATATAGGTACTCTTCCCTTCATATTTCCTCAGTAGCCTTGGACTTGGAAATACTTCCTCATCCCAAGAATAAGGCCTCAGCTTCTTGACCAGATTTAACCTCACCATCAAAGGTAGGAGGTTTGGCCTTCATAAAGTTTCCATGTGAATTGTTCTTGGAATACCTCTTCCTCTTATTTCTATTAAGTGAAGAGCTTGAAACAGATTCTTTAGAGTCAAATTACTGACTAGAAAAAAATTTTGGAGTATATGTCCTATCTCTAGAAATTCTTCTTCAACTATGGGACCTCTTATGGGAATGCCTCCTTAAGCTATTCCCACTATTTATTCTTTGTTCTAAATTCTGACCATGGTTAATATTCCTTTGAATGTCTGTAAAAATTTGAAGAATAGTTGCATTCAACTAATTTTGTTCTTCATGAGCATTGAGTAGCCTCTCATTGTCTTCTCGACAACTCGGTAGTTCCACCCTTAGGCTCCTCATGGTTTTTGCAATGTATGGGAAAGTCATTTGGTTTCTTCTACCATGGACTTCATTTCTACATTCTCAAACTGTATTTTCTCTCCCATAGCATCTATGTCAAACTCGTTGGGGTCCTATGCATCATCCATGATGATGATATTCTTGTCCTAACCAAGTTCAAGATTTCCCAATTCTTCTAAACTGAATATTCAACCTTAATTGTCCCTGTTATGATTCTGAATCTGTAAAGTGTTCATAAACACATTTGTTAGCTGCATTATATTCTCATATATATATATATATATAATTATTTTTCATCCATTATGGGAAAAAAATATTGTCAATTTATGCCAAATTACCGAAATATATGAACCACGCCCTTCAAAATCTAACTGTACACAATATTTGTCATTTTATATTGTCCCAACATCCATGGTTGAACTCGAGAACTAAATTTTTTGAATAAAAAAAATAAAAATACGGGTCTGGGGGGTTGCCCCCTTGGAGGGTCGAGGGAAATGCCCTCATTTTTTCTTTTTGTAAATATTTCCATTTCATGCAATTTAGAATATGACTTCAACTCCATTTTTTGAGTCCTGACACCCAAAATCCAACTGCAAAAATCGCTTCCCTTTCAACTGGTTCGCACCCTCTAGATGCCACCCACAACACCTTACCACTTAACAAGCATAAGTGGTTTCAGTTTCTATGAGAATTGGTTTACCAAACATTCTTTTGCAATCCTGAATGCATGAGAGGGTGAAACGTCACAAGGTGTTTCTTGTCTCAGGATCACGTTGATCGATTAATTTTCTTGCAATTTCATGGGCCTGAATCCCTATCAATCGTCGATCTGATCTGCGCGATATTCCATCACTCACATGATTGGATAAGGTCCCATCATTCCTGACTCAACCACACAATACATCCAAGCTTACATGTCCGCTATGGCCCCATCACCCCTGGCACAACCTAACGCAGCCCTATGTCACATATTGCATGCCACATTACGTTCTATTGGGCTAAAAGGTGGTTTCGCGGCCTGGGGAACGTGGTTTCCTAAACTCCCTTTTGGGACCCGTACCACACGAGAGGATGACACATGGATGGGGGCATTTTTTCTTCAGAGTCATATTGCTAAATTAACCTCTATGCACCTTTGCGAGCCTAAAGCACGAAGAGTTGTTGATGTGATCTCGACGATATCTAATGACTGACATGACTAGCGCAAGTCCCATCACACCTGACACCAAATCTCGTTAGATATGGACCCCGCATTACATCACTTCCCATCTAAACCAAAGGTGGTTTTAGGCTCTTGGGAAAGGAGTTTCCAAAACCCTCTTTTGTGACCCTGAACCCACAAAAAACTAACACATGGACAAGATGGTTTTCCTTCATGGTTTCTTTGATGAGTTATCCTCTACAAATATTCACGAGCCTGAAGCATGTCAACCGTATATCTGCACTGCTTCCCAATGGCTAGACCTTATCTACCTTCAAACTCCACTAGATGCAATCACGTGTACACATATCTAATGTGGCCAATCCACATCACACACTTTTCCCACATGGACCTTCCACCTCAAATATCTTTCCCATGTGGTTCTTCCATGTCACCTTGCCACCTGGCACTGGTGGGGCCCAACTAAAATTTTCCAAAAAATTTAAATTTTGTATCTGCACATGATTTAATTCACCAATCGGGAGGATTACTTCGATCTTAATACAAAATTATTTATGTTCCTATATCTAGACCTTAATAGAAAATGCATTTTTCTAGGACCATTTCTTATTTTTGTCTTTAACTTTCGATTTTTGGCCCATACAACTTTGGTATTGCAACTAGAACATCTTATACCACTTTGTAACATCCCTCACACCCAACACAACCAATGGGAGGGGACATTATGCTGATTTGGGGCCTCCAATTTCATCCCAAACCCAAATAACAAATTCATAGCAAATAAAATACGTGTGCAGAAAAGAAATAAACATACACAACAGAAAATAAATCAATCCACAAACAATGAACATGCGTATCATTTAAAATCATTTCATATTCAAATACACGAGAATACTTATATTTAAACAACGCAAATCTATGCAACTAGTTTTGTAAGAGCAATTTTCCACTCAAGTATAGGCACTCTCCTCACCTATATTCTTTCAGCTTCAAAGGCCACCCCCAAGCTGGACTATGAGGCCACCAGGGAAAAGGAAACACCTGCATGCTTCTCTCTCTCATTTCACAACCCAGTCTTCTCTCTATGCTTAGCCAAATTCTCATGCAGAGCTCTATGGGGATGTCACTTAAGCTCTCACATCCTTGGCTTACACAATACCTGCTCCACACCACACCCTTCTTGGATCAGGAATCCCCTTCATCAATCCATGGTGCTCTTGGGTTAACCATCTTACCAAGTGCTTCCAATGTGTGCATAGAAGAAGAGCAACCTGTTAAATGTTAGAGAACCACATGTAGCCTCAATTCATGGCTTCTTAAGCATCCACAAGCAATAGAAAACAATGGGAAAGGCTAACTTGCCCAACCTCTCAGCTCACCTATAGCCATCGATTTTCCCTTCCAAATTTACAGCTCTATCCCTAAGTTTTAATTTCCTGGGTTATACAATCCATGAATTGCATTACATAGCTTTCAGTAGTGTAGATATGCATGAGAGTGTCTAAGAATGAGGGTTGACTCCAATAGGTATGAGAAAATGATGAAAATACAACTAACATAACTTATGACACTGGAAGAAAGTACTCATGCAGCTACAAACTGACTTCTATCAGTTGAAAAAACTGTCCCAAAAGTGCAATTAGTCCCATGCTTCAATAATTGCATGAGGTGACTTTTCCCACCAACCCCACACATGCATTCAATGATTGTAAAGTAGTAAAAAACGAGATAATTAGATTATTCAAGGCACATGATAGAATTTTGGATGGGTTCTATAGTTGAAAATCGGTAGCAAAGAATTAGTATCCCATGGGCCCCCTTTCCTGTTCCCCTTTGGTGGAATCATAGCCCCTTTGGTGCTTCTTACATAGCCATTCTTGGACCATTTTATCATTTATGCACATAATATTTACATACATTTCGAATTGGAATGATAATCCAAATACAAAGTCCAAATAAAATATTTACATCATACATGTCTATCCATTCACTAGTCGGGCCTTAGCCTTGAGGTCCACACTAGGAATCCATAGCAACATAATTACACCATTTACATAATTTTCACTAAATACATCTAAGTCAAAACTGATGGTATTACATAACCATAGGAATCCACATTCTTTAATCCCAAGAATTACACAAATCCATGGAAACCCTCCTACTATAGAATATCCCAACTTTGTTATTTACAAAACACTAACGCACTTCCCCACCATTATGGAACAAAAAGAACTTAAATCGCTTCTTTTAATCCAAGAAGAAACCATTAAAACATAGTTGTGAAACTTGTTTAAGAAGAATCAACCACCGACAAATCCTAGCGAGGATTTTGAAGGACTACAATATTCACGACCATAACCTTCAAACAAATAATCATGGATGATTTTAGGGGCGAATTTTAGCCCAGTGGGCTATTTTTCCATGTTTTTCTCCCAAAAAACATTCGCTATTTTGCATTTTTTGAAGCCCTGTTTCGCCCAATTTTGATGGGGTAAAATGTTTTCACCCTAAAAATCGCCAAATTATTATATAAACGATATAAACTCCTTGGAAATTAAAATATTTTTTGAAAAATATCGCCAAAATTTTTATAGTTGGCATTTTAAGAATCGGTAATATTCACCAACATTTATACACTTTTAAATAAGTATGGTTCCTTAAAATCATCCCTGCAAATAATCAGTTGATTACCAAGGAGAAAGGGTTTTATGACCCATGCATCGATCCTTCATCAAACAGAGTACTGTCGAGATGTTGGGTCTTCCCTTTCACCATCTACACAATCTAGCTTTAGATTTGCTATACCTATTACCCATGGGAGTAATTCCAAAGTTTTGAAGTTCTTATGAGAAATGATGTTTTGGAACCCCCTAAGAGTAGTATTACTATGCACCGCCACATAGTGGTCATTGGAACTCACCTCAGAAGAAAGGTTAAGTCTACAAGCCCTAAACTGAGATGGTGTAATGAACATAAATAAGACAATAATTAAATAATTAATAGTTAGGTTAATTAACTTATTATGAAAGGAGGCGTCTCCTCAACATCAAGTGTCCAAGCCATATTTAAGGCCACGACATTGTTGTAATCTTTTTATCTATTCTATCATCAATACAAATATATTATTATTATGGCTTCTTTGGTTTACCAAATATTTTGGTGAATTCATTGTGTGAGCGAATATTTATTCGGCTCATTTGGTATTAGAGCTAGTTTGTGATCCGGGGCTTTGTCCATATCCTGATTTTTAATCATAATCCTAGGGAGTCCCTAAAATTGTGGTCTTTGACCAAGTAAAAGAAGAAAAGAAAGTCAAAAGAAAAAAAAAAAGGAAGAAGTAAAAAAAAAAAGGAGGAAAATGATGCCATAAAAAAAGGAAGGTAAAAAAAAAGTAAAACCACAAGTGGTTTCTTCACCCACAGTTTTGTTTTAATAAGTGTGTTTTTTAATTCTAGGGTTTAAACCCTAATTCCCACGCCATTGATACAAAATATATTTCAGTAATACTATTAGTAATAATAAAATTTATTATTGTTTATATTTTTTCAAAAAAAACCTTTCGACCCAATTCACAACAAAAAAATATAGTATATTATTAATTTTAAATAACAATTGGTAATATATTATATTTGTTATTATTATTAAATTTTTAATAATAATAGTAATTAATAATAATAATAATTACTTAATAATTATTATTTAATAATTGTGTTATTTACAATTATTCTTTTATAAAAAAGGAAAAAGAATCAATGAAGATATTAAAAGAGCACAAATCATGTCTTGGAAGATATTAAAAAAAATTATTTTCTTATATATCTTGGAAGGAGTGTTTTCAAAAAGGAAAAAAATACCTTACAAATATTATTATTTTATTAAAATAATTATTATTTTTGGAAAAAAAGAAAAAAAGGTTAATTAACCTACTACAAAGAGAACACAATCGAAGAAAATCAAAGACAATCTATAGCCCAGACGACCATCTAGTGTCGAAGAAACCAGAGATCATGGAATCTGGTTCGTGACTACAAATAGAGAAATTAGAAGCCAAGTTAAAGCGTTATCGAAAATACAATGAAGAATTATGAGACATGAATACGAACTCGGAAGTAATGATTAAACTACATGAGATACGAGACCAATTCAATGAACACAAAATTTTCGATCAGAAAAATCATAAAGAAAAATTGTGTGCACAAGTTGAGGAATTAAAAGACGAAAGTGATTTCAATCAAAGATTAAAAATTAAGATATAAAGAAAGAAATAAATGATTACGAAGCATAAATAATACGCTTGAACAAAATCGTTAGTGACAAATATAAAGAACTAACGCACACCCGACAAAAATTAAAAGATCAATAATCAGTGGTCAACTAGTATCGACAACAGATAAAAGTTCTTCAACAACAAAATGACGACTCAAAAAAGACACACAAGTTGGAGATTTTTAAGAGTAATAAAGCACTATCCAACAATTCCGAATAAATTTTCAGATTAAGAAACCATAACAAGACACTTGTCACAAAAATTAAGAAGTTGAAAAGTATTCGGAAGACAAAACAATCTACAGAATACATTGAAGGAAAACTTCTAGACAAACAGGAAGAAAATCGTTGCATCGGAAGGCATAACGAATATCTTAAGGAACAACTTAAGAAGTCTGAAGATGACAGAAAATCACATGGATAAGTGATTAAGAAGTTTCATAATGATAACATGCAGTTAGAAAACAAGCTAGACAAGATATAGAACGAAACCTTAAAACCTCAAGAGATGAAAATACAACTACCCGCTCAGATAAGTGCTCTAAAGATGACACTTGTAAAAGAAAATGACACTATGAAAATTCCCTATTGACACCCCAACCATAAAACCTGATATTCTAAAAAGTGGAAAATGTCAAAAGATAATGGTACTAATGTGATCAAAGCTCCTGACGACAGATCAATAGGGAATCCCAACAGTCAACAAAAAATCAATTTGGGATGGATTGACCGATCCACATATCGGAAGTTATGCTCTACACTTAGCAGTTCGTATCGACATGTTTCGTCAGCCACAACATTGCAAAGAACGATGCAACACCATTATAAGGTTTTGAGGACAAAACCTTTCTAAGAGAGTGGTAATCTAATAGACATAAATAAGATAATAATTAAATAATTAATAGTTAGGTTAATTAGTTTATTATGAAAGGAGGTGTCTCCTCAACATCAAGTGTCCAAGACATATTTAAGGCCAAGACATCATTGTAATCTTTTTATCTATTCTATCATCAATACAAATATATGATTATTATGGATTATTTGGTTTACCACATATTTTGGTGAATTCATTGTGTGAGCGACTATTTATTCGACTAAGATGGAAAGGTGAAGATGAGGTCATCTAAGAGAGTCTTTGAAGTAATTAAAAATTTCAATATCATCATCCAAAAAAAACCCTTTGTCCCACTTGGACTTCTAGATAATTTCCACCAGAATAGTTTTCCCATTAACATTATCAATATACAACTCTTTTTTCATTTTTAATATTTTATATAAAGATAATTCATTTAATTTTCTATTCTTTTATTTATTTACTAAAATATTTTTAATCTTGTGCTTAAATTTATATTTCATTTTGTACAATTCATTAAATATTTAAATTTATGATCTTCTAACTATATTTTTTCCCCCCCCAAAAAAAAACACACTTTCCATTTGAGTAGAAAAGAAAATACAAGATGCAGGTTCTAGAGCATTGTGACAAAGTCAATAGACATAAAAAAAGTCTTCCGTAATGGAAACAAAAAAAAAACGTGCAGTTTCTCTTGAAAGGAAATATGTTAGCTACCCCTATACTACTCCTTCCCACACATTCAAGCAAGAAGAAAACCAAAAGTGTGCCAGAACTATCTAAACTTAGTTATAAATTCCCTGGGAAAGCATAAGCCTCATTAGCAATAATTATGCCACACCTGACTTCATTGACATGTTTATTTCCAGGAACCAAGCTTAGACCCTACTTGAGCAATTCATTGGACTTAACATTTAGCACTTGATACACATGTGCATACATCACTCTTTGAAATCGACCACTATTTTCCTTCAAGTGTAAAGCTAGATTGTGAAGCCCTATGTCCTAAATCTAAATGTCTCCCTTCATCCACTAGATGGAAATTTTGGAATCCATGTAGACATGAAGCTGCTCAATACCCAATTCTAGTGGGAATTTTAGGAGATAGAATAGGGAAATGAAATCCACTAGGTTGTTTGTTTCAATCCCCAAAGAAACCTTACCAGCAAAATGATGGACATCAAATAGAAACAGTACAAACCTAATGCCACTAACATGCTCTTCCCCCTAACATGATCCATAAAAATACACTAATCCATATCCTTGTCAATTTTGAGAGTTCTAATATCACATGTAGGTTTGTGAGTAAGGTCTGCGTGTAATTCTTTAATACATCAATTACCTGAGTCTTTATCTTAAAAAGCATAATCTACTTCTCCTTGAATATGGATGCATTAGGTGCAAGCCATATCCTCAATCAATTAGCTAGATAGGGAAGAGCACACTATATCTAAAGATCCCTCCAGGTGAAGTATTCATGGAAACATGCCATTGTTGTGTTTCTAACCCACAACTGGGGAATTTTCAAGTGTTGCTCGATCTCTATCCACTCCAAAATGTACACTAAATAAATAAATGAAAGTTAGTCTCCTCACTAGCTCAACACATAATTCATATGCGTGAAACATGCTTACACTAATGCTACATCCTTTCCAGTGTCAAAACACACCCATTTAAAATTAGCTAGAGGAAAAGGATGCTCTTTTGGGGAGCCACCACCTTCCATAACTTGTGGCACCACCACCTTCCAAAACTTGTGGCACCACCAAGGATTCGCCCACACTTCATCCTATGAATGATATTTGTATCCAATATTTGCTATGTGTTGGCCCCCAATTCGATTATAGATCCAACCCATCCCATCCTCTTCATCCATGATTCTAATATGTGCTTTTTATACAATCTTATAACTATATAGTCATTTTATATTTACATGTAAATGTATTATTTATTCTCTTATTTATTTACTATATTTAATTTTTTATATTTCTGTTAGAGTATAAGATTTAAGTAATGTTGCTAATTAAATGATAATTAAAGAAATTTCTACAAGTGTAATGGTGAAGGAACTACCTCATCAATGATATAAAAAGGGATAAACAACACTGTATCAAATGATTTCAATGTAATATAAATAGAGCCTTTACATGAGTATGTTGCTTAGTGTATCAAATGATTTCAGTGTAAAACAAATATAGCCTTTACATGAGCATGTTGCTTCTTCTCTTTGCAAATTTTCTTTGAGTGCCTTAAAAAACTAAGTTTTCTTTGTACATATAAATAAAATCTACTAGTACAATTTTCTAGATGTAGAACAATTCACAATAATCTAAGAATATTGACCATATTATTTAGTTTATATAAATTCAAGTTGAGGGTTATATTTACGTATATTTGTGACTGACTAGTAAATTCAAAATTAAAATGTAATTAACATATTGATTGTTTTTTTGAGACCTTACATACTTTTTTTAAATTTAACCTTGCAAATCTACAACCAATAAAATACCACAAAAAGCAGTGAAATGGCCCAGGAAAACATCTGTTTCGAATCTTATATTTGTTGCTGGTATAATATTAGTATTCTTTTCTAAAATGTTCATTAATCTATTAGGCTCGTGAGAGATATAAACATTTTTTTATTCTTGATCAATTTATTTTCAAATGTAGTATTCATGTATATTTGTTTACGATTTCATCAAGAATAGAGGGGATTCTTGGTGTTGTTGGTTGTATTAGCTTGCATATCTTCCTTTTTCTCTCCATGACCATAAGGATCGCGTTTTCATGATAAGAATGTTAGGAATATTCTCTGCTCTATAATAAGACGATCAAATTTATTCTCATTTAGTTAAATGTTATTCTATAAATGAGTATATAATCATTTTACATATATAGATAGTGGTTTATTTTATTATAAATAATCAATTTCCAATATAACCTAAGGAAGATTTTGATCCATTAGATGAAGCATCAGGATCTAAGAAGGACAAGGGAAAGTGCACATAATGTAAGAAAGGAAACCATACATAGAAATATTGTATGAAGAATACCATAGATCAGATGTCAAAAATCCTTGAGCAACACAATATTTTCATCCCTTAAGGTGCAAGGAAGGATAACTATGGAGACAAGACTAAAGAACATGAGAGATGGCATGCACTGAAGGCTGGATTTTCAAAATATCATGCGTTCATCATTGATTCAAGAGCCTCCAATCACATGGTTGCATCCAAAGAACCATTCTCTTCATTATAGCTTACTAATGGCCCAAGTACTCACATGGTTGCATGGAGTGTTCAAGAATGTCCTCTATGTTCCCTCCTTAGCAGCAAATGTGTTGTCTGTATACTAGATGACTCATACAGGCTCATGAAAGCGAGTTGTATTTGGTATTGACTCAGTGGATATCTCAGATATATCAACTGGGAAGCTTATAGAAAACTATGTTTCAAACCACGCCTCCAAGGCATATGAATTCTCACACTTTCTTCCATACCCAGGTCCAGTAAAATATCAATTGCCATTTGAAAGGGAAGGTAAATTCATTCTACCTAAACCTTTTGTATTAGATAATGTTTCCATTAATGTTTCATATTCAGAATCTGAAGCAAAGGACTAAGTTGAATCTGTTGTTGGAATTGAAGATGAATTTCAATCAGATCCAGATCTAGTCCCTACTCCCAATCCTAGGCCTAAATGGGCTCAAAAGGTTATTGAGGCTATTGGGAACATGACTAAAGAGTCACATGACAAGATAAGAACAAGATCTTAGTTTCAAAATAGAGCTTTATTCTATGTCAAGCAAATTCACTTCTTCTAGAGAGGTGCTACAAACTCCTAGAGAGATGCTACATGATGGTAAGGTCTAATCAACAATTTTTCTCACTGAATAACAATGAGAAAATGGATCATGTCACTTTTCCTCTAGAAATAAGAGACAAAAGAAACTTTCTACTTGACAATTTGGAAATAAAAATATACATGGAAAATCCTAAGGTGTACATTGATTCTCTCTTGACATGTAAGCCGAGGGATCCATCGAATGGGATCATGAAATGCCCCATGGAATGGAATCCCAAGTTCATCTCTTCCATATTGTCAAAAAGGTTTGAAAGATGCAAGATTGGCTGCAAAATCAATAACATTAATTTTCCTACATGTCATTAGATTGGAAGAAAGTGGAGAGGTTCACATGCACAGTACCAAGAAACTAGTGCACAAAAGAACCATCACACTGTGTTATTGCTCCACAGAGATGAATATTGTAGAAATATTTCTCAATTTTTTTACTCAAGATATTTTCTCTTTGTATTGTCCCTTTTTTGGAATTTTGAGAAATGCACAATTGGGAAAAATTTGAGCTTAACTAGTCATGACTCTGGAAGGTTCCAAATTTCACCAAATGGTCCTAAATTTGAAAGGAAATGGTATGATGAGTCTTAAAACATACCAAGGTGTTTTATCTATACTTTGTATCATAATTTATACCTCTGAAAACGTTTTTTGGGATATTGAAAAAAAGACCAAAATTACTAGGAAATTGTGTTCAAATCCCCCCAAGGGTGATGGCCAAACTAGCTCTCCAAATCAAGTACGAACCTCCAAAATTTAAGAAAAGAGTATGGGAATGAGTATCAAACATAAATTATTGTCCTTAATCATGTTTATTAAGTTCTGCAAATGGATTATGGTCTGCAACATTTGTAGGGTAACTTTAAGTGAAATTGCTTATGGGGAATTGCATAACTAGCTCGATTTTGACATATGAAAGGTGGAGTTAAAGGTTCATATCATGATGTGACATAAAGGGGCCATATAAAGAATACCAATGGATTCCCCAAACTTATTAAACACCATATAAATCCCTTCATACAAGTCTAGTATACAACCCATTCAGTATGGGAGTCAAATACATGAAAACTAGTGAATTAGTGGCATGGAATTGCAAGAGTTTCACATATGGATTTATTGGATTTCAACCCACAAAGGATATGGAAATTAAATCACAGATTAATACATCATATATGGCTTTCCAAACATTATCCAACTCATAGAATATCCCTCATCCAAATCAGGTATAAAACTACTTCAAGATTAAAGCCAAATCCATGAAGACTAGTGATACAAAAGGGCATGAGTATGCAAGATTTTCATACATGTATCTCTGATATTCCGACTTACAGAGAATGTGGACATAATATTACAGAGACATACATCATATATTTATTCCCAATAACCATAAAACTCATATAAATGTCCTCATAAAAATTCGATATAAAGCTACTTGAATATTGAAGCCAAATCTATGAAAACTAGTATTCAAGAGCTTGGGGAATGCGAGCCTTTCATACATGTATTTCTGATATTTTGACTTACAGAGAATATGGAGATGATATTACAGAGCCATACATCTTGTTGCTGCCTTACACACACCTAGGTCACGTGTCATAAATCTTCAAGCCACTCGGTGTGTCCTTGGGGGTAAGTCTCGAGTCAAGGCCGTCACCTTGTTCTTGACTCCTCCATTTAGGCTCAACTCCTAACGAAGCCAAGGGGGGTAGACCCTATTAAGTTGCTAAGGATAATTACTTAGTATGGTGATTTTACACTAAATGAGTTACTTAGGAGTTTGAAATTTAACTATAGACAATCAAAGATGACAAGATACAAAAATGAACACACAAAAGCACAATGCTAAGACACAATATATATATAAAGCAAGCAAATAACTAGTGCCTTAGAATGGAATCAAAAAATAGAATCAGTGTACTTGCATGTGCTTGGAGTGAATGTTTTGCAATTGCCTCTTGGTACGTTTTAAGTTAAATTTGAGGTGTGAGTTCTCATTAGACTAGTCACTCAAGTGCTTTTGATACAGCTTGACTGATCGGACGAACCACAGCCAAGTGCAGAGCATACACACCGGAGTCTTGTCAATTTTAGTAAATTTTACAATGGGTGTTCTTGTTAAAAGAAAACCCTCCAGGAACCTCTTTCGATCCAAGTGGATCTCAATCGGGGAATCAAAGAGGGGTTAATTTTATAATGCTTACTGAAACAAAAGATGATAGCAAATGAAACATAAAAGATGAGCAAACCACAATTTTCTAATTAGACTACCACGAACCTTTCTTCACCTTTCAACTCAAAGGAGGCTCGTGGGGTAAGTATTAAAGTTACTTTGAAAACAATAGAAATGGAATATGGAATTAATTTTATGTCAAAGTATACTACCCTGCATATTAATGCTACTCTAGATTACAAAAGATGAACGAAAAGCAAAAAAAAAGACATGGATGCAAATCCCCCCAGGGGGGATGGGGAATGGGCTCGAAAGAGCCTATTCAAAAATTATTTTTATTAACAGTTGTTACAATATCAGAAAATTGATATAATTTCTCTTGGTCCTTATACAAAGTGAAATCAAGAGCTTACAAAGTGCGAAAATTAAAGGTTTTAGTCAAATGGGAGACCCCTAGGGGGATTTGAACGCTCCTAAGGCCACTTTCGAACAGCAGCTTCCTTTCCTTTATGTCAAACCTGCTAAACACCGAAAATCATATTAGACTAAAATATTCCCAAAATCACTTTGAAAGTACCTTTGGGTCAGCTTACTTTTAACCAAAAAAACTAAGTTAAGACTAGTTAAAAAAAAGTAAAAAGGAACCAAGGAAAGCAGGCTTTCCTTGGGATATTGGATTGCCTTTTGGGAAGCCAATAAGATGTGCACTTTTATTGCAGAATATGAAATTTTAACTTATAGCAAACAGAAATCAAATGCATGAAAGCTACAAATTTTCTTTAAAATTACATGCAAAAAAGGACGATTTCCCTAAAGCTAGATCTAGAATGCTTATGAAACCTTTTAAGAGCAAGATCTAGAATATGGGCTTTGAGAGGATAGATCTATGTTGAAATTACTTTTAAGATGATAGATCTAAACAAAATCAAAGCTATGAACAAAGTAACCGGGTAAAAGAGTTGAGTGTTTTTTTAGAAATGAGAAGAAGAGGAGAGAAGGTCGGCTCGTTGCTTGAATGGAGCAAGCTGAAAGGAGGCCCTTTTGTGGAGTGTTGAGGGGAAGATTTGTGAGCTTATTGGATAAGGAATGGCATCAATCTTGATCCACACCTTCATCCAATCAAGAACATGCAACTAGATGACACAAGCCTGCACACACCTTGTGAGATCTGGATATAGATGTATAAAGCAACAAAAACGAAAGATCATGCAAAAATAATCTTATTTAAGCATTTAACTGAAATTTTTGAGCATACATCATATGGATAAACAAGATAAGTAATCTAACTTGCCTAGTTTACACCCTTACTTGATTCAACCGAATCCTTGAAGCCAGAACACATAAGAAGCACCGAATTTGGAAAGAAATTGCAGTTACCACATTAGCAGCATAACACTGAGAATCCACAAAGACACATGCACTGCACAGTATAGCCTCCAAAGCTTCTTTATTCATAAATGATGATCAATACACAATTAAAATTGCAAGCCCTTCAATCCAGCTCTAACTAGCTTGGAAGAGGGAGCCTCAGCCAAGATATATACAGAACACGGGACATCTAGCCCAGGGGGGGCGCAATTCCTCATGGAATCAGATGAAATCAGCTGATGGAGAGTCAATCAATGCAGATTTGAAGCTGAACTGAGCCTACTTGTCAACCGAGGGCTTGATTTAGCTGACACATTAACCCATACACCGACACATCAATCCACAGAGCATCTAGGAGAGTCCCACGTGTGGAGGAGAGAGAGAGGGCGTAATTCCCCATGAAGACAACTGAAGATCAACTCTGGATCTGATTTGATCACCTCCTTCAATCAAGAATTTGTCAGATCCAATCAATCTGCTTCAGATCTGACTGATTTTGGTCAAATCGGCTAAGAATCCATTGATTTATGATTTTGGATTTGCTCCATTATTCATCAATTTACTAATTAAAATAATCAATAATTGATTTTTGGGGCTTTTTGACTTGAGTGATGGAAAAACACTCAAAACTAGGAAATAGTGGGTCCATGGGTTTACATGGTGCTCTTAGCTTGAAAATGAGCACCTACATGACTAAAACTGATTATTTGGCCCACTTTTATTACAAAATCAATTTTTCCAATTAAACTATTAAAAAATAGCCTAAGTTTTGGAAAAATTAAATTTTAATAAAAAACACTGAAGAAACTAAAAAATTGAAAAATTGAAAAAACCTAGAGGGACTTAGACATGTTCATATGACTCGACCATGATGTCTAGCATGCTTATACATTGACACATAGACTCTAATAACCCCAATAGGCCTAAATGCCAAGCCGACCACCCCAACTTTGGAGGTATGGAGTGAAAAACTCAGAAATTACCAGTCGTTTATTCAACAACCAATAATAACCAAGGGAAAAAACACCCTGGGCTGATTGGATTGACAAATAAAGTCTAAGAGACCGAGTCTTTTATAGACACTATCATGCTAGAACATTTATTACAATTCCCCCATGGGGTATGAACATGTGATATAGTACAACAAGCACTTCCCAGAAGTACTTCCAAAGGTCTTTTGAAGTCTGAACAAGTTAACCCTATCCGGTTCACCAGGCTCACTTGATAAAAAACCACTAAGTACAACTTAGGTGGTAACATTTTGGCTCCATCTAGGGACACATTCTCTGACTGATCTTCTGTTCAAACGAGAGGATGTGAGAACTCTGGAATCTTTGGGTCCTGCAAGGCAATTAGAGTTTGTCAGTAACATGTATATATAAGAAAAAATTAACTATAAAAGAAAACTAATGTACATAATTAGTCTATAATGTGCAAAAAGGAATATTTTACAAAAACTAATATACAAAGGAATATTTTCAACATGGTCCAAAATAACTGTAATACAACAATTTCTATGATACAACAATATAATATATAAAATTTAGAAATACATGCAGGGCAAGGTTTAGAAATTGGCCCTGAAACCACCGATGCCAATAAAGGCATCAAACTGTCTCAACGAAAAACAACTTGAGGAGGAAACCATTCACTGGCAAGCTCAATCTTTCTCCTTCTAGGTCATTTAGATAGAAGGAGTTCGTTCCTGCTATTTCATCGATGATGTATGGTCCCAACCACAAGCTGTCGATCTTTCCATGTTTCCCAGGTTTTTCCCGTCGTTTGTCCCAATGTAAAACCGTGTCACCTACTTGGAAGGACCCTGGACGGGTATACTTATCAAAGGCTCTCTTGACCTTATCTGAATTTCCGATACTATGGTCAAGAGAGTTTATTCTGCTATCATCTAGCTCGATCAATTGGTTTATTATATTCTGGATGGCCTCTTGATCTAAGCTGAAGGTCTGGAGAAGCTGATAAACTGGAAGCTTTAGATGGACTGGTAAGGTGACATCAAGGCCATAGACTAGTTCGAAAGGGCTCCTCCCAGTTGAAATTTTCTTAGTGATCCTGTCGGCCCATAATGCTAATTTGATCTTGCTATCCCAAGCCTTCTTATTGTTGCCCACAATTTTTTTGATTATGGTCATTAAGTTCTTCTTACTTGATTCTGCTAGACCATTTCCTTGGGGATAGTAATTTGATGAGTGGGATAGGATAATGCCATACTTGAAACAGAAAGATGACATCTCGAAAGAAACAAAGCATGGGCCATTATCTGTGATGATTCTAGCTAGCACACCGAATCTTGTGATAATCTTATCTTCTAAGAAATTGATTACTATAGCATCGATTGCCTTCTTGGTGGGTATCGCCTCTACCCACTTGGTAAAATAATCAGTGGCAGTAAGAATCCAAGAATAACCATTGCTCGAGTTATCTTTGAACTTACCGACGAAGTCAAGCCCCCACTACTGGAAAGGGGCTTGGACTACTATTGGATTCAAAGGAAAGGCTTTCATTTGTTGCTTTTCGGTGAATAATTGACACTAGGGGCAAACTCTGACAGCCTTGTGCACATCTGAAAATAGGTTTGGCCAATAGTAGCCTGCTCTAAGGATTTTTTGGGCAGTTTTTTTTGCTGCAAAATGCCCACCACAAAATCCTAAATGGAACTCAACCATGATTTTCTTGGCCTCAGGTTCATCAACACATCTAAGTATTAAACCATCGGGGTTTCTCCAACCCAAACCATCTTTGGTCAAACAATACTTAGTTGCTTTCAACCTTAATGCTCTTCTTTAATGGCCAAGTAAGTGATCGGGGCATGTAAGGTTGCAGAGGAAAAATATGATGTCGGTGTACCAAGGGTGCTGCTCTAATCTCTGAATCTCGTCTATTACACTTTGCTCTGAATCACTGTTCTGGCAGATTATTCCCAAGGCCTTTTCATTTCCTTGGGTCAACATCTTTGCAAGACCCTGTCCCTTAATTAATTTAGTAGGTTTTATCTCCAAATCATATTCTTGAATCTTTGAAACCCACTTACCCCTGATTCCTAGACAATCCTGTTGAGACATGATTTCCTTGTGTTGCGGCTACAACCGTTCTCCCCAAATTTCTTAAATTTTGGGCCCCTCCTAATGATTTAGCGTTGTTTTTAATCGTTGGATCCTTTGAACCTTTTGGTCATGCTTTAATGTTGGATGATTTTAAAAGATTGACTCTTGGCCTGTTTTTGGAGGTTGCGTGTGTTTGAAGTTGTTTGGGTCGTCGATTCTGAGTTTGGTTTTGCTGATGGATCTTTGAAAAGCCGTTGTTTTGAAGGTGAAATGTATTTTGACCGCTGTTGATTTTTAAAACTATCCGAACAATTAATTTTTTTTTCTGTTAGTCGAGCGTCATACTATGTTAAATCGGTGGCTATTTTCCATTTCCCTTTCGCCATTGCGGCTCCCAAAGCAACTAAGCGCCTGATGTGTAAATCACTCCACTCACCGATGTGTCTTGGCCCTCTAGTCGCATGTTTATAACCTTTTCACTTCCATCATTGTGGCTCCCAAATCAATTAGCCACCTGAAGTGAAAAGCGCTCCGTCGCCAATGCAGGTCGCTTGTCCGTAGTCTTTTCCTTTCCCGCCATTGCGGCTGTGTGAAGCAATTGGCTTCTGATGTCAATATCTTCTGTCTTTCGATTAATATTTTTCCCGCCCGCGGGCCGCGTCTCCTTAACCTTTTCTTTTCTACCGTTGCGGTTGTGAATAGTTCTACCCTGCCGAGGTTAGCGCTCTAAGCCTCCGATGAAGTTCTCGTTTCCTGTCGTGGATGTTTTCCTTCGAACCCATAGTTAGACGAAGTAGTGGTGAGAGCGTTTGTTAAGCCTTGTGGTAGTAATGTAGTACATGGCCTTCTTAATGCTTAGTCGTTTTAGTTGATATGGTTTGAATGCGATTCCAATGAATGATGCACGTCATTGGATTGCAGGTGGGTTCCGGAGATTGATCAAACTAATGCGGCGTGAAGGGAGACGGCCCGTTTGGTAGAGGTATAGCTGAAACCAGCCGGATCTCAAGGAGGAAAAGTGGAATAGAACACAAAAGCAGTAGCTACAAAGGCACAGACCTGAAAGGTCCATCAGTTACTCACCCAATCATGGGTTTGTGCAAAAAAGAAGGATCTGAAACGTTCGAGGGACTGGAGAGTCACACAATTGGGGGCAGCCCAAACGATATGCTGTTGTAGTTTAAATATTGAAAATTCAGAACTTACAAGGGACTTTTTCCCTGGAAAAACTTGTAAACCATTTTCTTGTAAGAGGAACTATTTCGTTTTACAATCAGAAACTGCAACTTTTGCCTATTGGAGAAAGCGCAATGTGGAATGTATCAATATGATTAAATGAGCAATGTTGAAGGGGAACTATTTCGTTTTCAGCTGTGTTTCATTAACTATGAGAGCGTTTTAACTTCCTGAACCTATGTTCTTGTTTGAATGTTCTTCAGTATATTTTGTGATGTTTTCCACTGTGAGTAATAAATGCTGTTCATAAACAATTGGCTATCTGGTTGTTCAAATATCTGTAATTGTTCATGTTTCTTGAAAGAAGTATCAACTATCTATAACTTTTCATAATGCATGTACAAAATATATTACTCGCCAATGAATGATAATCCTACTCCCTAGGGATAGGTTAGGTAGTTAGTTTTAATTTCTTGTTGTATGTGATTTAGATGCTTGTGAGTGCTAAGATGAGAGGTAAGAACCTGTGCATCACATTGTGACTACTCCCTGCATCCTTATCACCTTGCATTTAGTTAGGCACCTGCATCTCATACATTAAGTCAAAAATACACGGTGGACCGGGCCGTAACCGGTAAAAGCCTTTGTGTTTTGTTACTTGACCTACGGTAGCCGGACCGCAAACCGGACGGATTCCCTACACCAAATAGTCACGAGCTAGTTGGGAACGTTGACTGGGGAGAATCCTTTGCTATTGTTGCCTGTGAATTTCCAGGCCTCAACAGTTTCTGGCTCTAGAAGGAGGGACACCAGTGCATGGCTGGCCGAGGAAACCTGTTTTCCCAAGACTATTCCACCGATAAGAGTTCTGAAAGCAGTGGGATTCATAATCCAATTCCGGAAGAAAGGAGTAGAGAACATCTATATTCTGTTGGCAACGAAGTTGTTAATGATCTGAGAAGACACACCAGGGCATATGTAAAGAATATTGGAGGATTGCCAATTATCCTTGAATTGCTTAGAAGAGAATATAAAAGGAAATATCGTCCTATAGTGGAAGACTCAATGCTGGTTGGATACTGGGAAGAACTTGTAGAAACAGCCTTACAAGAAGTTGTACTGCCTTTGAATGAAGGAGGCCCAGATACTCCTTACAGTTCTCCTGCTCACACTCCTGTTTACTCACCCCCTCACTCTCCACCCAGACTCATGGCTGGCGTAAATGCAAATCAACCACCCAACCCACCGAATACACCACCTGCATGGAGAGCCAAATCACCTTTGAACCTGGCACCTCCGTTACATGATCTACCTCAAGCCTTTGACAAGATGTTGCCTAAATTCGATCCAAGTGAAAAGATACTAGTAGATGACCACCTACAAAGTTTTTACTTGGCAATAGAAGGGTTAAGGGCCAGGGAGTATGAGGATGTAGTCTGCAGATTATTCCCGCATACCCTTAAAGGAGCTGCAGCATCATGGTATTTTGGGTTGCCCGCAAACTCTATCCCTGATTGGGATACCTTTGAAAGGATATTTAGGAGTAAGTATGTGACTCAGAAGACACATGCAGCTCTCATGAAAGGACTATGTTCCTTGAAGAAAGAGAGAAAGGAGAAGGTGCACAGCTTTACTCAAAGATTTGCAGCATACCTTAAGAATTTTTCTGAAGCTGACAAACCTTCAGATAAGGTCCTGATTGAATATTATACTTCCGCTTTAGGCCCTGAGTTGGCCATGTTTGCTAAAATAAGGGTGAAGCCTACATTGGCAGAGATGTATGAGGAGGCTGAAAAGGTAGAGGCTGAAAGAGAAAGTATCAAAGATTATCCCGAACAGTCAGGAGAGAAAGGTGGGGGAAGGAAATCCTTATTGTTTACTAAGCCTAAGGAAGAGAAATCACCAGATTTTGAAAGTATGGAAAAAATGATGCAAAAACTTTCTAACAAAATCATAGACTTGGAGAAAGAGAAGGAAACTCAAAAGTTCTATAAGCCCTATTACAAGAAAAGAGAGGATAACAATCAGTCTCAACCTCCTCCACACAATTTTGCATCTATGAATTTAACAAAGGTAGGCATGGACAATTTTTTCACTTTTCACCAACAACCACACTCTAAAAAGAATTGTCCTCAATGGATAAACTCGGTGACGTTGGTCATGAATCAACTGTTGGATTCTAGATTAACAAAAGAGGGAGATGAAGAAGAAAAGAGAATACTGCTGCAACAAAGGAACAAGAAGAGGAAACCATGGTTCTGTGGAATTCTGTTTCGTTGTTTGATGCTGAAGAGAAAAAGAATCGGGGCTACAAGAACGTCGTGGAAACCAATGTAACAACAAGGAGCCAAGGGCTAGCTAAAGAAGACAGTCTCATACTCCCAAAAATCAAGAGGCTTCAGTGAAATGTTAATAAATTTCAAAATAAATCCTTATCTGATAAAATTCCAGAATTCACTATCACCAGCCAAGATCCTAAGCAGAATGATACGTTGGACAAGCCCAATGAAGATAAGATGAATGCTAATAAACCTCATCCCACTGAATAGTAGATGGCTTATGATGTCATCGAGGATTTAAAGAAGGTAAAGACAAACGTTTCAATATTCAAAATGTGTAAAGTGCCGCAGCAAAAAGAAAGACTATTGAAAGCACTTGAAGCATCAGATGAGAGGTTTCCCATTAACAATCGGCCTGAAGAGGAAGAAGAAATCGGAGAAACCAGCATTGGAGGTAAGTCTAGGAGAAAACATCCACCTTTCCTCCTCACGTTTGAAATTTTTAATCACAATGTACATAATTGCCTGGTAGGCTCAGGGGCGTTGGTCAATGTCATGCCAATATCAGTCTGTAAAAGGATAAATGGGAAGCCCAAGCCATCCACTTGGAGAGTTGTTTAGTTGGACAGGACGGATGTAAAGGTAATGGGAAAGATGGAGGATGTCCTGATCCGCCTGTCATAAAATGATAAAGTGTGCCAAGTCATTAATATCGTGGTGGCCGATATACCAGACACTTACGGTCTTGTTCTGAGCAGAGATTGGTTAATGAAATTGAATGGATATTTTGCCTCTGATTGATCACATCTATGGTTGCTGTATAAAGGAATTCTGAACCAAATTAAGATTTTGAGGGAGCCTCACATGAAATACAACGTTACTCGACTTGAGGAGAATAATGAACCAATGGATTCTGTGTTGGGAAATTATTGTATTGAGTTGGAACCAGGTAATTACCAAACAAAAGAAGCCAGCAACACGTTAGACACCCAGCCTGATCTCCTTCGATTTTCACAGGCTGATGAAATCGACTGTAAACTAGTAGACTTAGCAGTAGGAATAAATTCACATTCAGTAGTTAGTGATTTTTGGACTTTGTTTTTTGATGGCTCTAAGACATTAGAAGGGTCAAGGGCCGGCTGTGTCCTGATTGACTCCCAGAAGAATAAAATTTTTATTTCATGTAGATTAGAGTTTGAATGTACGAATAATACAACTGAGTATGAGGCATTGGTGCAGGGCTTAAGGAAGGCAATCGAATTAAAGGTAAGTAATTTAAAAGTTTTTGGAGATTTTGAAATAATCGTAAAACAAA
>LPNX010431134.1:122009-154080 GCA_001517045.1 Pseudotsuga menziesii | reverse complement strand
AATGATTTTGGAGTAACCTATATAAGTTCTGAAATGTTTAAGGGACTTGACAAGAGCATAGGCCTGTTTCTCCATTGTGGTATACTTCAACTCTGAATTTCGTAAGGATCTACGCATAAAGGCTATGGGTTTCTCTTGTCCTTCCTTATTCTTTTGAAGCAAAACACCGAAAATGGTGTCTTTTGAGGCAAAGGAAAACATCTGGAATTATTTGGAATAATCCGGACTAATCAAGACTGGGGACATGGATATGGCATTTTTGATAGACTTGAATGCAACTTTCCCTTCATCTGTCCACTCAAACTTAGCATCTTTATTTAATAACTTCTGTAGAGGTTTCAGTAATTCTGCTAAATTTGGGATGAATCTTCTTATGAAATTGATTTGACCATTAAAGGACTGGAGAGCTTTTAGATTCTGAGGCAAGGGGACTTTCTTAATGGCTTCAACTCTCTCAGGATCAACCTTGACACCATCCTTAGAAATGATGTGCCCCAACAACTTTCCTTCATCAACTCCAAAGATTGACTTGGCGGGATTCAAGGAAATACCATATTTCTGACATATTATAAAAACCTGCCTAAGATGACTTATGTGGTCAGATCTTTCTTTTGAAAAAACAGTTAAGTCATCCTGATATATTTCGATTATTTTTCCTATAAGTTCTGTGAAGGCAAAATCCATGGCACTTTGGAAGGTGGCACCAGCATTCAATAAGCCAAAAGGCATTCTTAGAAATTTATAGGTACCCCAAGGTTTGGTGAATGTAGTCTTATGTTGATCCTCTTTATTTACCAACACCTGGTTATAACCAGAAAGGCCATCCAACATGGACATCATTCATGATCTTGTTACTCTTTGAAGCAAATTTTCCATGTTGGGTAATGGGTAATTATCTTTGAGGCATGATGTATTCAGATTTCTAAAATCTATACATATTCTAATTGACCCATTCTTCTTTCTAACAACAACTAAGTTGGAGCACCATGATGAATGTCTTGTAGGTGCTATGATCCCTGCTGCTAACATCTTCTGAAGTTCCTTCTACACAATGGGGGCCAACTTAGGATTTATTCATCTAAGTTTTTGTCGGAAAGGTTTGACCTCCTTAGCTTCTTCTGTGAGGGGAATAGTGTGTTGAAACACATCCTCCCTATAGGCTTTAATCTCATCATAACTAAAGGCCAACACATCTCTATACTCTTTGATTAGGTTGATCAAATTGTTCCTTTCCTTTTCCGAAGTACCCTTTCTAATTTTTATTAATTTGGGATCCTTGTCAGTTCCTATGTTTATTTCCATATAATTCCCAATTTTTATTTCTTCTTTTTTCTTTTTATGATGATCCTGTCGATCAAAGAGGTTCTCGAAAGCTATAAGGCTACTCAGGATGTGATTCCATTCATTATCCTCGCACTCTTGATACTCTTTACCTTCTTGCTGATAACTGATCTTGCAACCTTCAAACTCTTGTAGATTGTGGATGAATCTCAAGAGTTGATCATCATCTTTGAACACTTGCCAGTGGTCTATATTATCTCAAGAGTTTCTCATCATATTTGAAATTAATTTCCATCTTTCCATTCCCATTAATCATTTCATCCGATGGTTGGAGGGTGGATGCTGCTACTACCAATTTATCTGCTAACCCATTCATTTCCCTATGGACCTTTTGAATGTTAAGTGCATCAAACCATTCCATAGTGTCCCATGTGGCATTTCTATACTTTCTTAGTCTGTCATTTTTGCATTGATACTGATTCTTATTCTAGAGGATAACTAGATCTGAATCACCCTTTATGTTCAACATCTTTATCCCCGTATCTTTAGCGGTTTCTAACCCTAGGAGCAATGCCTCATACTCGGCTACATTGTTTGATGCTTCAAACTCTAACCTGAATGCAAAGTTGTAGATTTTATGTGAAGGAGAGATGATCACAATGCCCGCACCTTTTTCGGTTTTGGAATAAGCCCTGTCAAAGTACATTTGCCAAACTACATCGATCTTTTCATTTTTAATGTTTTCCTTAATAGGGGCCATGAAATTTGACAAAATAGCATAGTTTCCAAAGTTATCAGTGAAATGAACAAATTCATTTCTGGGCTTCTTAGGGTTTTCTACATGTCGTTTCCTCATCTTTTCTCTATGGAGAATCACCCTAGTGTTCTCTGATGCAGGTATAGTAGCATATGTCCAATCCATTTGAATGTGCGCACCAAGAGTTGTGGCCCATTTTCTAGATAGCAACATACCCCAATTATCTGGAACATCTATCACCACCACATCCATCGACATGTCGATATCAGGATACTTAGCTAACTTAACCTATAAATTTAATATTATCCCTACCACTTCAACTTCTCTTGCATCCATGGCACAAACATTGTGGTAGGGTCGGGTGACCCTTAGATTTAGCTGTTCCATTACTTTTCTTGTCATGACATTTGATGAAGCACCTGAATCTAATATGCAGTTATGAAGGAGAAGTTTATCAACTAAGAGGGAGACATAAAAAGGTGGGTGGTCTTCTCTTCTCGGATCAACACTGTTGAGGACTATAGGAATATCTATAGGTTCAATATGAGCTTCAAATATAGCATTGTTATTAGGAAGAGGATCCTCTTTGATAATATTATGAGCTTTACTTTGACTATCCTCTAAGGCTTTCAACAACTTTTCTTTTTGACCGGGAATTTTAAGGACATCAGTTGCATAAACATGAATCTTAGCACTACTTATCCATTCTACCATATCAATATTTCATTTAGGGACAATAGGAGGATCTAGGAGGGGAGGAGTGGTTACCTTTGGCTTGTACTATTTAGACGGTGATGGCTTCTCTCTCCTTTGATATACCACTCCCTTGAACCTAGCCTCCTTCATTTCCTTAATTGCTTCCGAAGAAGGCATTACACCATAAAAGTTGGAAAGGAGATCCTTCTTGTAGCCGTAATCCGTGGCCTGCTGCCAATGCTGGTTTAATAAAGGATAGGTTCGGCCTACCATGGACACATGATCAGACTCTCCTGATGTTGTTTCCTGATTACTAACCTCCGCCATTCCATGTTCTATAACTTGGTTTGCTATATAACAAGTGCTTTCTTGGTGGAATTGATCACAAGGTCTACACCATGGAATGACTTCTTCTACCAGGTTAGTTGAGTCTAACTGGTTTGGAATCCTAGGTTCTTGTTGAGGAGCCTTCTTCTGATACACCTGATTCTGTTTAGGCTGGAAATTACTAGGTCCATTATTTCTTTCCATTGTGATTATTCTATTTTGAATATTATTCAATTGTACAGATTGACTTGCCATGAGTTGGTTCTGACTAGTAACCATTTTTTCTATCAGGCTAGTTACCTTTTCCATGGGGTCTTTAGAGGTTTCCTTTTCCTCTAATTCAACAGCTTTTCTCTTCTCTTTGTTGTATGAAGTGTTTCCCATAGTGTAACCTAGAGTGTTGGATTTGCCCGAAGATATTCTTTTCTATTTTCTAAGCCAAATCCGGAGCAGCTTTTAGATCGATTAGATCTTTGTCCCTTAACCGGTACCTCAAATCACCAGTGAAAGCTTCGATATAAGATATCAGGATGGAGGCATCCCTTGGCTTGATTTCTCTAGGGAGGTCCGCAACCACATGTCTAAACTTAGTATTAAGTTCATCAATGGTCTCATTTTCCATCTTCTTTATATTATGAAGGGCAGCAAGCAGATATCTTGGTTCTTTCTTTTCCCCCCATTTCTTCTTAAAACCTTCTATGAATTCATTAAGATTTTTATATGAATCATCACCAAGGTCGCCGTACCACTCCACAGCATCATCCTCTAAGGATAAAGCAAAGAGCTTCATTTTGACATCTTCATGGTTAAAGGTAGCATTATTGCAGTAACTGACCAGGTGCTTTTCAAACTTTCGGAGGTGAGTCTTGGCAGTGATGGAATTATTTCTCTCAAATATGGGGAGCTTCTTGATAGCATCATTTGAAATTTCATGAGGAGCACCTTCTATCTGAGAAAAGTCAAGGGGTTTGTAAAATTCCGTCATTTCTTGAGATTGGAAGGTATGACTCTCTACAAATATGTGATGGATATCTGAGAGGGATCGGTCTCCTAAATTTTCAAGGTTTCTATGAGAAGTCTGCCTATTCAATATTTCCCTAATAAACCTTTCAAGATCAGGGAGAGTATTGAATAACTGTCGGTGATTTCTTCGGGTAGAATTTCTTGAAGGTATGTTAGACAGTGGAGTTGCCAGATGGATCGAGTTTTAATTTTTATGTTTTTTAAATACTAGATCAATCAAAACTTTTTATATTTTTAGTTGTTTAGAAAAATTTTAAGCTAAGTCGTACTTAGGAATAAAAAGATTTATCCTCGGCAACGGCAACAAAAAATGTTGCTTCCTTACACACACCTGGGTCACGTGGCAGAAATCTTCAAGCCACTCGATGTGTCCTTGGGGCGAAGTCTCGATTCAAGGCTGTCCCCTTGTTCTGGACTCCTCCATTTAGGCTCAACTCCTAACGAAGCCAAGGGGGGTAGACCCTATTAAGTTGCTAAGGATAATTACTTAGTATGGTGATGTTACACTGAATGAGTTACTTAGGACTTTGAAATTTAACTATAGACAATCAAAGATGAAAAGATACAAAAATGAACACAAGAAAGCACAATGCTGAGACAAAATTTATATATAAAGCAAGAAAATAACCAGTTCCTTAGAATGGAGTCAAAAAATAGAATCAATGTACTTGCATGTGCTTGGAGTGAATGTTTTGCAATTGCCTCTTGGTATGTTTTAAGTTAAATTTGAGGTGTGAGTTATAATTATACTAGTCACTCAAGTGATTTTGATACAGCTTGATTGATCAGATGAACCGCAGCCAAGTGTAGAGCATACACACCAAAGTCTTGTCAATTTTAGTAAATTTTACAATGGGTGTTCTTGTTAAAAGAAAACCCTCAAGGAACCTCTTTCGATCCAAGTGGATCTCAGTCAGGGAATCAAGGAGGAGTTAATTTTATAATGATTACTGAAACAAAAGATAATAGAAAATGAAACATAAAATATGAGCAAACCACAATTTTCTAATTAGACTACCACGAACCTTTCTTCACCTTTCGGCTCAAACGAGGCTCGTGGGGTAAGTATTAAAGTTACTTTGAAAACAATAGAAATGGAATATGGAATTTATTTTATGTAAAAGTATACTACCCTGCAGATTAATGCTACTCTAGATTAAAAAAGATGAACGAAAAGAAAAAAAAAAGACACGGACGCAAATCCCCCCAGGGGGGATGGGGAATGGGCTCGAAAGAACCTATTCAAAAATTATTTTTATCAATAGTGGTTACAATATCAGAGAAATGATATAATTCCTCTTTATACTTATACAGAGTGAAATCAAGAGCTTACAAAGTGCTAAAATTAAAGGTTTTAGTCAAATGGGAGACCCCAGGGGGGATTTGAACGCTCCTAAGGCCACTTTCAAACAGTAGCTTCCTTTCCTTTCTGTCAAAACTGCTAAACAACAGCAAGAATATTAGAATAAAATATTCCCAAAATCACTCTGAAAGTACCTTTGGGTCAGCTTACTTTTAACGAAAAAAACTAAGTTAAGACTAGTTAAAAAAGGTAAAAAGGAACCAAGGAAAGCAGGCTTTCCTTGGGATCTTGGATTGCATTTTGGGCAGCCAATAAGATGTGCACTTTTATTTCAGAATATAAAATTTTAACGTACAGCAAACAGAAATCAAATGCATGCAAGCTACAAATTTTCCTTAAAATTACATGCAAAAAAGGACGATTTCCCTAAAGCTAGATCTAGAATGCTTATGAAACATTTTAAGAGAAAGATATAGACTATGGGATTTGAGAGGATATATCTATGTTGAAATTACTTTTAAGATGATAGATCTAAACAGAATCAAAGCTATGAACAAAGTAACCGGGTAAAAGAGTTGATTTTTTTTTAGAAATGAGAAGAAGAGGAGAGAAGGTCGGCTCGTTGCTTGAATGGAGCAAGCTGAAAGGAGACCCTTTTGTGGACTGCTGAGGGATAGAGTATTGATCTTATTGGATAAGGAATGGCATCAATCTTGATCCACACCTTCATCCAATCAGGAACCTGCAACTAGATGACACAATCCTGCACACACCTCGTGAGATCTGGAGATAGATGTATAAAGCAACAAAAATGAAAGATCATGCAAAAATAATCTTATTTAAGCATTTAAATGAAATTTTTGAACATACATCATATGGATAAACAAGATCAAGAAATCTAACTTGCCTAGTTTACACCCTTACTTGATTCAACCGAATCCTTGAAGCCAGAACTGTAACACCCCGGTTTTGACCCCATTGCATTAGACGTATATGATGTATATATTGTAAATGATCATGGTGTGGAGCTCAAGGCCGAGGCCCCACCATTGATTGGTTATGCTATGTTTTGGATTTAAATTTGTCACCGATGGTATATCGGGGCATGCGGCATACGTTTTGAGTTTAGCATCATGTAAATATGCATCTTTAATTAAATAACCCGACCAGCTACGATCGCGGCAACTAAAATGAGAAGGGGCATGATTTTCACAAGGATAAGGATGGGGGAATGTCAAACCTTGGCCAATGGGGTAAAAAGCCATGTGTCATCTTTCCTTGTTTTATTCAACTACCACCTTAAATGTTCAGCTGAGTGGTTGAGGCAGTTATTGTTTGGGAGTGGGTGTGGCAAGACTGTCAGTCCTTGCCCACACACACACTCCACCCACGGTTGACTTCACCATGGCAAAAAAAACCACCGCGATCACTCGCGCAGGCATACCACTCTCTCCATGACGGTGCTGAACACTCACGCACTTCCAATTTCATGTCCTCTCTATAGGCTGTTCACCCTCACGCAGGAGGGGAATTATCATTCACTCTCGCACATAGGACTTTCCTAGTTTTACCCACGTAATTTTTCCTCTGCAGATTTGCGGATGGTGTGGCTGTATCCTTTCCTCACGAGCTGATTTGTGGGTTCTACGTTGTTGTTTCACTCACGCACAGGCTGGGAGACTGTAATTTCTTCCTCAGCATGGTCTATATATGTTTTCTCGATGAATTCATTGCCCAAGGATGGGTTATTGTTTTCCCCATGTTGTGAGCCGCACTCACTGATACATTTAGGGACTGTTAATTTCCCCATACCGTGAGCTGTGTTGTTGTTACGCCTTGAGGCTACTAGGGATTGATTGGAGTCATCTTTCCTATTTTAAGCTGTAATAACTAATTAATTGCATGTATGCAATGGTTGGTCTTTGGAGTGTGTAGGGAGCAGGGATGGGGGCTTGGTCTGCTTGATAAACCTAGTGGCTGGAAACCACACAGACAGAGCTAGAGGGATGGATTTCTTCTCCACAACCCCTGAATAGCACTGGAAGGGAATGCAGGGCCTAAGGGACTATGTAGCAGAGAAGGTACTGATTCCTTGTGTTGGGTGTGTGTGGGTGTCTTAGAAGTCATGCTAGTTCTGGTGTAGGTGTTCCTAACTCTGCAATGAGCTCACCAGATTATCATTTATCCTTTCCCAACTCCTAGATGGCCTGATAAACCCACTGTGTTGGCTTGGTTGTGTTTTGTGTATCTCTGGCTATGTGTAGGCCTTCTTGTTCCCTTATTCCTTGGAGAATCATGCCCAGCTTGGGGGTGGCAGCACTACTGAGAGATTAATGAGCACGCTGTCCTATGGTTGGGTGGAACGTTGCAGCGACGTAGCTGGTTGCAGAATGAGATCTTCATAAGATAAGTGATCTTGTCCGTTTTTACTTCTGCAACCATATTTTCTGTTAATGAATGTGATGAACATGTTGAGTGAATGCTTGTATAAATGTATGTTGATTATGTTGTGTCTGATAGATAATTGCATCTGTGCATGATAAATGTTCATGTGTGCATGTTCCACTTCAATGCATCTTGTTTTCAGCATTCTGTTTCAACATTTTTGTGAATTCACATGTTCATGGGGCTGGTATCCCGGATGGTTAACTCCATGGGTCACGTCCTCTTTGCCGGTCGAAGGGATGGGGATGTGACAAAAACATAGAAGCAGCACAGAATTTGGAAATAAATTGCAGTTACCACATCAACAGCATAAAACTAAGAATCCACGGAGACACATGCACTACATAGTATAGCCTCCAAAGCTTCTTTATTCACAAATGATGATCAATACACAATTACAATGGCAAGACCTTCAATCCAGCTCTAAATAGCTTGGAAGAGGGAGCCTCAGCCAGGATATATACAAAACACAAGACATCCAGCCCAGGGGGGTGCAATGCCTCATGGAATCAGATGAAATCAGCTGATGGAGAGTCAATCAATGCAAATCTGAAGCTGAACTGAGCCTACTTGTCAACCGGGGGCTTGATTTAGCTGACACATCAACCCATACACCAACACATCAGTCCACAGAGCATCTAGGAGAGTCCACATGTGTGGAAGAGAGAGAGAGGGCACAATTCCCCATGAAGACAGCTGAAGATCAACTTTGGATCTGATTTGATCACCTCCTTCAGTCAAGGATTTGTCAGATCCAGTCAATCTGCTTCATATCTGACTGATTTCAATCAAATCGGCTGAGAATCCACTGATTTATGATTTTGGATTTGCTCCATTATTCATCAATTTATTAATTAAAATAATCAATAATTGATTTTTGGGGCTTTTTGACCTGAGTGATTGAAAAACACTCAAAACTAGGAAATAGTGGGTCCATGGGTTTACATGGTGCTCTTAGCTTGAAAATGAGCACCTACATGACTGAAACTGATTATTTGGCCCACTTTTATTACAAAATCAAAATTTCCAATTAAACTATTAAAAAATAGCCTAAGTTTTGGAAAAATTAAATTTTAATAAAAAACACTGAAAAAACTAAAAAATTGAAAAATTGAAAAAACCTAGAGGGACTTAGACATGTTCATATGACTCAACCATGATGTCTAGCATGCTTATGCATTGACACATAGACTCTAATAACCTCAATAGGCCTCAATGCCAAGCCGACCACCCTAACTTTGTAGGTATGGAGTGAAAAACTCAGAAATTATCAGTCGTTTATTCAACAACCATAATAACCAAGGGAAAAAACACCCTGGGCTGATCGGATTGACAAATAAAGTCTAAGAGACTGAGTCTTTTACAGACACTATCATGCTAGAACATTTATTACAATTCTCCCATGGGGTATGAACATGTGATATAGTACAACAAGCACTTCCCAGAAGTACTTCCAAAGGTCTTTTGAAGTTCGAACAAGTTAACCCTGTTCCGTTCACCAGGCTCGCTTGATAAAAAACCACTAAGTACAACTTAGGTGGTAACGCATCTTAAATCAAATCTTGTGCATCATCCATCCTCAGCAAGGCACAAGAATCACTCCAACAAGTGCGCCATCAAATGAGAGTGTGGGGAATGGAGAAGAAGGAATGAGAGAATGGGGAGATAAATGATAATTAAATTGTATGGAACTTCCACCTGAAAATAAAACTCCTTCATTAAGATACCATGAGAGGTATTAATGGCCTCTCCATCAACCAACTTGGACAATAATCCAACTCCCTCGAAATTGGTTCACTAGCAAGGTAAGTGTGCATTCACCATGCAATGAACAAGCAAAATCTCTCCAAAATTCCAAAGGCCGATTAACAAATGATAAAAATATATTGTAATTCCTCATGACATCCTTTTATTAACTTCATGAAGCCTCCTAAGGTCGAATTTCACTTCATGTGCTTCCTCCAACTCATCTCAGTGGTTTAGTAACTCTCGTGACACTTGTCTTCCTCTTCATGCTCCAATTCTTTCCCCAATTCGAATGGCTGCCCATAACTCCCAAATTAGACCTCTTGGTGGCTATTTTTAGCCCTGAGATGTCTGATTTTTCATATGTCAGCAATCAGGTCTGAATTTGTCATATTTGTCATAGATTCTTCCATCATTTGTTGTCATAGAGTGCATAGGATCTCCTTCCAAGTGGCACACGTTTTCTTCTAGTTTCTTCCTCTTCCATGGGAGTTACCCTCCTTTACCAATTCAACTTCCTTATATCATTATGTGATATTTGACACCACATTACCATCCAATAATTTTACATAACCCGTGTTTGAATTTGGATGAATATCATTCCAAGTGTGAGAGGAATCTAGTCACCCATGTTGCACCTGAGAAAGCCATTGTTGCCTGATTACCCTTCAGAGAGCCTGGTCAGAGATCCCTTTGGTAACCTTTTCCATTCTTGGGAAGACTGGCACTTTTTCCTAGTTATGATAAAGCGTCATCGGTGCACTGTCTAGTGGAGCAAAGAGTGTCGACACCTTTTGTCTCTTGAATAAGCGACGTTGGTTCTCTTTCCTTGTATGCAAGAAGCACCGGTGCCTTTTCACCTTAAGCCAAAAGCATTGGTGGACTTAAAACATGAAAAAATAATATTATAGAATCTTCCTTGCGAAATCCTTTGTGGAGTTGGTTCCTACTAGCTAGGAAGAGGTGGCATTCGCCTTCCTCACCTGTTGGGATCACCTCCTATCCATTTCCCAAGTGGATATTATCTCATTTGACCTATAAACGAAGCCTCCATGGAGAGAGTGTGGAGAGACCAAATAAATCATCCTTATGTTTTTGTACTGAGATATGGTTTAGAGGCAAGTTTGAGTGAGCCTATGTGTGAAGAGCTTGTCGTGAGTGAGGATTATTATAAGTCCATTGTGGAAGACAAAGTTGGCAACATCAAGGCTTTGGTTGTAGCTTTACCTTCTTTGTTCATTAATACAAAAGTGTTCCCCTTTCCCATACTTATTTTGTGTCAGTATCAATTAATATTTTTAGATTCCTTGATCACTAGCATATATTGGTAATTTATCATGTTGCTCTCATCTTGTTGTGTTGTCTCTTGATTTTTCATTTTAGGTACTGAAGATTGTATGCATAACATTGGAACAAGGTCAAAAACATTCATATATGAGGTATGAGAGTGGTTTTATGTTGAGTAAATTAAATATCTAGGGAAAGGATATGTCGTTGTGTTTCTTTTTTTCTATGCTTGTATCATACAGGGCAGAGGAACAAGTGGTGTATGCACCGGTTGCAGAATTCCTTGAAACAACCCAAAGTATTCACAAGCTTCTAAGTGTCTTGATGAACCCATGCCACATTATTTTCTTAGCATTTATCATTTATGTGACCTATTTAAAGGTGAATATGGTAAAATAATGTCCTTTTGGATCCCATACCCCCTTATTACAAAATTTATGTCTCAATCTAAACCTATGGAACTAGTAGGTTGGTGAAACATTATTTGCAAATAGCCTTATTTGGAAATTATTTAATTGGAGACATGACAAATACTCCCCACTCAATATTGCTTGTCCTTGAGCAATTCCAAGTTTGTATGCTAAAAAAAAATTATATTCCCAAGTGGCATCCTCATTTGGTACTCCTTTCCTTGCACCAAGTGCTCTCTTATGCTTTTGCTCATTGATTTTCTTTAGCTGCAACTTGAGTAGTGGCATTCATGTACTGCAATTTTTTGTTCCCAAAAGTAAATAGACATGGATTGTGCATATTTACATATCCTGTAACATCACCACTAACACCAAAAGGATTAATCAAATACATAAAAACCAAATTCGTGCAAATAATCTTTAACTCCATATTTTGGAAACCTTTTCTGAACGTTCACCCCTTTTTACTTCTGTATAATTATTTGAAGTTGGTACTAAGTTACCAAACTTTAAGTTTCTTAAGATTCCAATAAAATTTAAAAGATGAACCACCATTCGTTTTGCTGCACTACACTTATTACAATCATCTTCTCAAGTGGTGACTAAATCTCCAATGTTGCTTGTTTCCCCCAAAATTGAAACCAATGAAACCAAAAATGATCACGGGGTCCCATATGATCCTGATACATGCATGGTTTGATATTACATGAACACCAAGCATGTGAAAATTGAATCCATCTCTCAAAAGGTTTCCCACATAGGAAACTGGAACACTGCTCTGCAAAGATGAACTCAAACAACTGAAGGTTGGTTTGCTTTCTCAAACCAACACTCAAACTGCTACTCCAAGTGACATGAAACCAAGCAATACTAGGATCCCATTGCTTGTATTGCACCCTTCCAAACATCATGAGTAAAAAATATAGATCATGAAAGTACATAAAAACATCATACAAATGCACATCAAGAAGGTACTTCATCAAAGAATCATGAAAGTGCTTGTACATCCGAGTAACTAGATCATCATGTGTCATACACACAAACATCAAGTATTATATTAGATCTACCCCATTGACTTAGGTTATGATCCCATGTCCCATAATGCTGCTGCAAAAAAATATAATGTGCATCAAGATAATCAGCCATGTGTTCTTTCATCCAAGAAGTGAATGAAGAACCTCCACCAAAATTTGAACCAAATAAGGAACATAGAAAACATGAAGACTTCAAGTGGTTCAAATTAGTCTCATCAATACACCCATGAATATGTATATCATCATGAAATAATAGAGGATGTTGCTTCCAACAATAATGTTCTTCAATCATATATATCTTCACCCAGGTGTGGGATGAAGTTCCTCCAACATAAAATGGACTAGGCAAGGAGCAAGGAAAATCATGAGTCTCCAAGTAACTCAAGTGAATACCATAGGCGCATCCATGTAGATGTGTATCATCATAATGTAACAATGGATGCTACTTCAAATGTGAAGAATGTGATTCTCTAATAATTTCATAATCAAAAGGAGAGATATAAAGTCCATAATCTTCATGTGGCACTAAAAAAGAAACCTTTCACCCATGCGTCATTAAGATGAATGCTGCAAAATTTGGAATTGTAGGATGTAGGAGAAAGAACCAACTCACCCAAAGGATTAGAAAGTGAAAAATTTTCATCATGTGAAGGATCCATAAGGATAGGAACATGCACCTCCCTAAAAAATGTAAAGCATTTCCCATAGGTTGGTTCCAAGGTAGTGGAATCATGCACTTCTTCAAAAAGTGTGAACCCATCTTCAAGAGGAAACTCAAGTTCCTCTTCAACCATAGCTAGTGATTGTCTCTCATAAATATCATATTAAAACACATCAAGAACCTTCAATTTTTCATGTTTCTCATGATCCATCATGTCTGTTATCACCAACCTTGTAGTTTCCTATGTATGGTGGATCCAGAATGGATGGTAGAGGGGCAAGCAACTAAGGAGGTGGAACCAAGATTGCTTAGACTCCCAAATCGATGGTTTTCATGCCAATCAATGAAGTATTTGCTTTATGTTATCTAAGTCCGAGACAACAAAGGGGGATACCTAGATCTACTCCCGATAGGAGAGATCATACCTAGACACCAGATCAGATCAAGTAGGCTTGAGGTACGTAAAGTGTAAGGTAATTGAATACCCTAGATCTATGGGAGATGCTACCAAGTGTACCAAGGCTTTGGATTAGGGTTTTGGAAGTGTTAAGTTCAATCCAAAGTGGAACCAAGGTAACTTATGGGGTGGATACAAGATTTGGGGTTGAGGTACTAGCAATTGATGAAGATAGCCGCTGCCTTTGGAAACGTAACCAATGCAGGGTGAGTAGGGAAAGAGATGGGACTATTTAGTACCAAAGGGATAGACTTAATGAAATATGTGACAATGTCAAAGTACCTGAGTCATCAAAGAAAAGTCAACTTTCATGGAAAAGACGTCAAAAGAGGGCTAATGCTAGGCTTGGAGATCAGTTCATGTTGGGCCTTGGGTAATGGAGTTAGTATCTACATAGTGTTAGAGTGAACCCACTTGGTATATGCCCTGATCTATGGACCCAGAAAAGTGTTTAGCCCAGAAAATTCAGTTTGCAAGGGAAACCAACAGAAGGAGGGGTAGCACTAGGGTTTGGAGGGACATATCCTTAGATATAGGACAATATGGTAGGCATCAGCTCAGCATTGAAGGAGAAATGGGATGTGAATAAATTGATCTGCAGACCCAAGTTGAAAAAATGCAGAAAAAATCAGATCCAGAAAAGTCAGAAAATGACTAGGAGTGCTAGGGTGTTGAAAGCCAGTTTCTCATATCTAGGGCCACCTGGAAGAAACTAGCTCAGTGTTGGAGGTGTTTTGGAGTGAGGAGGACCTGATCTACGAACCCAAGTGGTTATTTTCTAGAAAAAGTCAGATTTGGAAAAGTCAAAATTTCAGTGGGGGCGTTGGGGTTCTAACAGTCTGTTTTTCAGATCTAGGGAAAACCAGCAACCTTTTGGACATTGTTGAAGATGAAAAGGTGAGAGGTATTCCCGATATACAAACCCAGCAGTGGTTTGTCCAAATATCGAACGGTTCCCCAATTAAATATTTTTGGATTTTTTAATATTTTGGAGTTTTTAGTAAATTGAAGAAAAGCAGGTACAATGGATTGAGATCATGGAAGAAAAGAACCAAACTATAGATCTTACCTATAAAACCTTGTATATTCCTTGATGATTATGATCCCTACTATCTTGATCAATTTGAGAATCTTTAAGCAATTTCTATGTCCAATGTTTTTCCCCAAGGAGTCAATGCGCCCTCTCTCCTACACAACAAACGTCAACAATATCATATTTGTTGCCACATGAGAAAAAAGATAAATTCTACAAAAAAATAGCAAGAGAAAATCATATATCGCAATGACACTAATGAAAACCCCCTGATAAAAAATGAAGGAAATCCAAGCAAGTTGAGGCCCCCCTGCAAAATTGCCCAAGTTGAAGTCGCCCTCTTGTAGACAAGACAAAGATTCCCAAAAATATATAGATCTTGCAACAATTTACCGAATTCTAGGAAGCAAAATAATTTCCAATCACCATCTAAGAACACTAGATGCAAAGGAGATCCAAAAAATATCCACAAGAAAAGTTTTTTTATTATCCAAATCCAAGAGCCAAATACCCCTTACAAATGAGAAGCTCTCTCCTTTAAATAGAAATGAGAGAACCAAAATCCTAACCACTTTCAAAATGAGTGGCTAAGATTAAAAGATATAAATGTTCTAATCAATGGTTGAGATGAGCTCAACATACAATACATGGATCAATATAACCATAAAGTACCAAAGTGGACTAGATCACCCATAAAGAGGATACCCCACTCAACAAGAAATAAATGAAGCACATGGTGGGTCCATGGAGTGTTAACTAACTCCCTGTGGGTGCCCCATGGCACAATAAAATAATATGATATTTTATTTTTTTGACTTTGTGCCTCCTTGAGGAAATCATGAGTCTCCAAAACGCTCCAGAAAATAATATAAAAGTGCCTGAAAAATAGGTGTGGGCCCAATCAGGTGCTGCAACTACTGGAGAAGGTGCGGAGGACATCAATGTCATCATCATGATTCATCCCATGTCATTTCCTTACCTCAGTAGCCCAAATCGATTTCTTCAATAGCCATTTAATCATTTTTTAATCTACCTCAGGAAATGTGAACCTGCCAAAAAAACCTCCTAGGGTGCATGCATTTTCCAACTGATCCCACCAGGCTCTCTGGGATGGGGGTAATATGGTATAGTCAAGTGGTTGCACCCATTATTCCCCATACAACTCCCTAGGAGATCCAATAAAAACATCTCCCTGCTTAGACACATCATCCTGTGAAGCAAAACTGCATCAAATGAGTAAAATGAACCTGACCATCTCTACAAGTGCCTGGAACTAAAAATAAATTATCTCATTAGACTCAGAGATTCCAAATCCATTTAAGGTGTATACTCATACCATTTCCAGGTCTCTACCTAATCATCAACCATATCCGATAGACAATATAATCATCTGTAAATGACCAGATACCAATAATATAACTCAGACTATCATCCATCTGCTACAAGTGTTATAAGGCTAAGACATGCTCTACAAATCATTTAAGCAACAATCACAACAAATAGCATTCATCTCACTAGAGGTACATCAACCAATTTTTTTCCCAAATAAAAAAGCTGATTATATTAATCAAAAAGCTACATACAAAGGTATGTATTGTTCCTGCTTCTTGTAGAGTTACATCTTGAGATCACATCATTTCTGATGTATTTTCTTCTTTTGTGCATATCAACAAAAGAAAACATGTTGAGTCAAAAGACTATCTGCAATAATTTCTCTCATGGGGAGCTTCCTACCAGAAAAGACTGAATGTACTATATTTCCTTCTTTTGTGCATATCATCAACAAAGCATATACTGAGACAAAAATTGTCTACAACAATTTCTCCCATTGGGAGCTTCATGCCAGGAAAAAGCTATAGGAAAGAGTTATGTAACCTCCTGTTTGAGCCAAAACTGTCCGAGTTTATAATTGAACTACAAAAATCTTTCTATTGTGGCAGATCTAGAAATGGCCTATGATAGTACTCATTGGCCTCTATCTCCTTTTTTTCTGTGATTTTCCATGTTCTCCACTCCAAGTTTATTCCTGCCTTTGAAAGTCTGTCCACTTCCATGTTATGCTCCTTGTAGACATGTTTGAGTGAAAGAGATTCAAAATTTGCAAGAAGTCTGCTAAATTCTTCAAAAAGTGCATCTAGTGAGGTGTTTCTACATCTCTGAATCTTATTAATCCAATTTATTACAACCAAAGAGTCACCAAAGACTTGTAGCTTTTTGCAATTTCTTTCAATTGCAAAACATAAGAGAAGACTCAAGGTCATGAGTTCAGCATAATTGTTTGATCCTAATCCCAATGCCATTGAGATTTGAAAGTGATGAGTTGGATTTAGGAAGAGGTTGGCTCCTCCCCCACATTTCAAATCTTGAGAAGCACCATCAAAGAAAGCCCAAGGGGTGTTTTTGTCCAGCTGTTCAGGAATGATGATTCTTAGATTGGGGATTTTTTGTTTGGGGGAAGTAAGAAAGGATATCTAGTCCTTGCCTTGCTACTTCTTCTCGGGAGCTGGATTTTTCAAGGAAGATGTATTTGTTTATGGCTAACCATATTCCCCACATGTGGGGAAGCAGAAGAGCTCTTATCTAAGTATTTTGGGGAGAAGATGACCAATATTTCCAGGCATCTTCCAATGTGGGAGCTTCCCAGTTAGATCTAGAAGAGGTGAGAGATTGTGAATGCTCCCATACTTGCTTGGAAAAATTATAGCTTAGGAAAAGGTGGTTTGTGTTTTCCTCATTGTCTTTGTAGAGACTGCACCATCCAGGTCCTGAAAATTGTCTTTTCTAGAGATGGTCCCAGGTAGGGATTTTATTTGCAAGAGTTCACCATATGAAGATTTTTTCCTTCATTGGACATTTGAGCTTCCATATACCCTCCTGTCACCACTTCTGATTTTCCTGAAAGTGATGTAAGAAGAGTTGTTGATAACCGGTTTTAGGTGTGTAATTCCCATGTTGGGCATGCCCCTAGAGCAGCTCATTTGCTATGGTCAGTTATTCGAATATGTGAAGATTGTAGGGAAAAAATGTATTGGTCCCACAACCTGGACCATTGTTCTTGTAGTTCTAGATCCTTACTTTTCTTCCATCCTTGATGCCAGAGGTTTGTTGAATTAGGATCTGCTATTTGATTTAGGTGAAAAAACCCTTTCTGATGAATGAATTGTACTAGTTGAAATGGAAGTAAGTGATTTTGTGAGCATCCTGGCCATGGATCCGCTCCAATTCTTGCTTTTGTACCATCCCCTATTTTCTAGACAATCCTTTCTAAGATGAGTGGAAAATCTTTGCATAAAGCTTTCCAAATAATTGAGCCATTTGGTAGACTTGTGTTTCCCATGTCTCTAATCCAATCTAGAAGAGGAGTTGGTGTTATGTATTTCTCGATGATGACTTCTGTCCACAAGATTTGGGTTGAAATGAGCTGCCACCCTACTTTTGAAGCCAAGGCCTTTGCAAAGAAAAATATATTTTTTATACCCCAAATTCCCAGTGATTTTGGTCTGGCTATTTGGTCCCATTTTATCCAAGGGAGTACTTTTTGCTCTTTCTTCCCTATCCATAGAAAAGTTGTGCAAATTATATTTGTCTTATTCATAATTGACTTGGGGATCCATGCCAGTGCCAACCAATAGATTGGAATTGCTTCGAGGATTGATTTAATCAACACTATCCTTCTAGCCCTTGAGAGCCATATGTTACACCAATTGTTCACTCTAGATTCTAGTTTGGCTAACATCCAGTTCCAATATTCTTTCTTGTAACAGTTTGGTTTGAGTCTAAAGCCCAAGTATTTAATTCCATCATCCAAATAAGTTTGTTGATAGGGGAATAGATCATGAAAAATCCTCAAGGCTTCCTCTTCCAGATTGAGTGTTGTGATTGAGGACTTTTGGAGGTTTATTTGCATACCTATAGCTCTACAAAACAAGATTAAAATTTTTGAGTCTTTTTGCTTCCCTAATTGATCCATTGCAGAAAATGAGAATGTCATCTACAAACAGAAGGTGTGTAATGTTCAAATTTGTGGCAATCTTGATTCCCTCAAAAAGGCCTCTCCTTTTTGCATCTATAAGGGATATACTTAGAAATTTCACAACTAGTAAGAAAAGCAGAGGGGAAAGAGGACATCCTTGTCTTAAGCCTCTTTCAAAGTGGAAGAAGTGAGATGTTGCTCCATTGATGAGGACTATGAAGGAGGCAGTTGAGATACATGCAAAAATCCATTTAATAAAAGAGTAGTTAAAGACCATATGTGTGAGGAGTAGCCTTAGGTAGATCCAACTTACTCTGTCAAAGGCCTTGGAGAGATCAATTTTAAGAATAGCCCCATTTTCTTTTTTATTCTTTGCACTATGAAGGCCTTCCTGAGCAACCCCAATAGCTTCATGTATTTGTCTATCTTCCAGAAAGCCAAACTGTTACTTTGATATGAGTTTTGAGAGTACCTTCCTGAATCTTTGTGCAATTGTCTTGGTCACCACCTTGTAAGTAATGTTGCATAGGGAGATAGGGTTGTAGTCTTCCAAGCTTTCTGGATTATCCTTTTTTGGGATTAGAGCTAGGAAAGTTGATTTTGGGGGGAGATGGGGGATACCATTTACCCTTGTTTCCTCTACTAACTACAGAAGGTTTGGACCAATAGTATCATACCCAACAAGGAAGAATTCCACTATCCACCCATCAGGTCCTGGGCTTTTGTCCTTTTGAAAGTTTTTTAGGGTTGCTTTCAGCTCCTCCTCTGAAACCTCTTCCATTAACTCCATATTATCTTCCTCACTGATACTCTCTGGAAAAAATGTGATATTCAGATTACTTCATTGATAGTTGCTTGTTGATTTTCTTTGAAGATGTTTTAAAAATAATCCTTCCCTGCCTCTGCTATATCCTCAAAGGTTGTTGCTATCTCATTGTTCTCTTTCTTTACCTCCCAGATGGTGTTTTGTTGTCTCCTTCCTTTCGCAAAAGACTGGAAGAATTTTGTGTTATCATCACCGCATTCCATACATATTTCTCTGCTTTTTAGCCTCAAAACCTCATGTCTTTCCTTTAGGATTTCATTTCTAGAGGCCTCTAATTAGTAGAGTTTCTCCCTATCTTCCTGTGTGAGAAAACCCCCTCCATCTTTATTTTGGAGCTTTTTCAAATCCTCCTCAATTTGGTTGATTTCCTGTTTGTTTTGAGCTTTCTTTTTTGTGGCCCAATCCTTGAGGAGTTTTTTAATTCTGGGTAGGTTTTGAGTAAAGTGGACCACAACCCTTATGCCATTCTCTACTTGGTAAGGTAGCCAATTTGATTGAATGATTTAAGTTACCTCTTCATTTTTTATCCACGCAAAGCAGAGCTTGAAGGGGTTAGCTGGCTTCTTTGGCTGCTTCTGGATTTCCACGCAGATAGGTAAGTGATCAGATTCTGCTCCAGAATCCACCCATTGTTTGAACATAAAGTCCTCCTCCAGTAGATCCTCTGTTATCAGAAATCTATCCAACCGCTTCGCAATTCTTTCTTCTCCCGCCCGTATATTTGTCCAGGTTGGTTTAAAATTCTGAGGATCTAGGTCTATCAGTTTTAAATCCAGCAAAATGTTGCTGAAATAGGAGGCTAAGGGATCTACTCTCGCCTTTGTCCCCCAGATTTCATGAGCCCCCATGGTGAAGTTTAGATCCCCTCCAATGATCAAGTTCCTTTCTTTTGATAACCCGGAGTTTCTAAAGGAGTCCTAGAATTTTGTTCTGTTGATATAAGGCCCATATATTTTAAGATTGTTAGAGTTAGGTTTGTCTCCTCCCAACAAATCAGAGCCCCTAACCCTAGAGAGGAATCCCAGGTGTTTCTACACCATATACATGATTTCTTCCATCCTATTGCGAATCTTCTTGAGTGTCCTCTTGCACTCTGTGCTGTGAAGGAGTAAAGAGGTGAGATTGTGGATAACATATTTTCTACTTCCAACTTTGACCCCATGGTTTCTTATAGAAGGATGACTTCTGGTGTTTGGACCAAGAGCATCATCTTGAGGGAAAGTTTTTTTTGGGTACTTGCCAGACCCCTACAGTTGAGAGAGAGTAGTTTCATTCTGGAACCCCATCTAGGGCATGCACCGCTCTAAGTGCCCCAAAGAGAGTTTGTTGTTTTTTGTTTGCTTGATCCCTAAGGACCTTGCTCTGTGTCGTAGAGATATGGGAAGGTATTCCTATTCCTCTTCCTTTAGAGGGGATGATGGGATTTACTCCAAGACCTTTGGGAGGTATTTTTTGTTTCATCGAAGCTGGCACATCCCTTGACCTAAGATGGAAATGAATGGAGTTGGAGGAGCTATAAGGGTTGAGTTTTGTGAGTGGTGGAGGGGCTATCAAAGAAGGGGCCAAGGTTGTTGATCGGGAAGGAGAGGGGGAGCGGGTTGGGGAAAGGGAGGTTCTGGTTGGTGAGGGAGAGATCAATTTTGTGTCCTCATTTAAAGATAAAACATGTAAATGTTTTCTTAAAGAAGAAGGATTCATACCCAATGAGGTCAGGGAATCACTATGTTGCTCCAACTGACATGCTAATTGAGATCCCATGACGTCTTCAACAGTTAATCACTCAGCCTAATCCAATGACTGTCCTAGTACTTCTGAAGCATGTTGTTCCTCCACCGGGCCTTGATCCATTGCAATGTATTTTGGTCTTGGGTCCTCCGCTCCCCATTTGGACCATTTCTTTCTAACTGTTATCAAGGGCACATAGTTAGGGCAGGTTTCAGCTAGGTGTCATGTTTCATGACATTTGTGACATCTAAAAGGAAGCCCTTCATAATCTAACAGCTTCTTTCTTGTTTTGGTTTCCCAAATTAAATTTATGTGATCTCGGAGACTGGTCCTAATGTTCAAAGAGACCAATATTCTTGCTACCTTCCTTATTCTTGTTTCCTGATAGGAGAGGTCCACCTCAATGAACGTTCCTAGTGACCGTCTGATGTCACCGAGCGAGGTCAGGTTCCAAAATTCCTAAGTTAAACCTAGTAGCCGAACCCAGACTGGAATCGTGTCAATCCTTTATGTGTCTGTGTCGAACAGTGGTGTCCATATTTTCAGTTGGAAGGGGGTTGTTCCATAATTCCATATTTTCTCAAGGACGAAGTTTGCATCCTCTTTACTACCGAAACAGAATCCAAACCATCCCTTTGCTAGTGGAGTGATTTCGAGGTCCTTACCTTGGAAGCCCGCCCAATTCTTCCATTTTCCCTTAAGAAGGGTTTCGACCTCTTATTTTCCCAACTAGGACCACCCATTCCATTTCTTGGGCTTCTACCATGGATATATTAACTCAACAGACTAGGTTCACAGTTCCGCCAGAGGGATTTAGGCAATGATTTTTCTGTTTTTTGGTACTTGGTATTGCACCTTTCGAGCTTCTGTCTATCGAGACTGATTTTGTGCCTTCCCCTTCCTTGCTAGGGTCTGGTGATGGCCTATTTAGAAACCCTTTCTATGGCCCTAGTTTTTGCACTTTAGGTTCTACTGCAAGGAAGTGTTGTTCAAATAATGAATCTATCTCCTTGTGAAACTCATTGTCCTACTACGTTGGACATAGTTGTTAAGTTGGTTGGAATATTTCGCTATGGGTGATAATTGCATCGAAAGCGTGCATAACTATACCATAGGGGAAAAGGGTATATGGTGCTCCTCCTAATGAAGGTTTTAATGGTCATGTTGCAAAGTGCCCGAGCTCCCCTTCCTCAGCAAATGGCGGTGCAATCGGAACCCTAGTTCCACTCCCAGCTGGCAATCTCTCTAGCCTGTCCTGTATCGATGTTGGAGACGAGATTCTGATGATTTCTTGAGTTGAGAATACTGTTAGCCCTTGCCATGAGTCCTCCGTGTAATCCACCATCTCATCTTCTACAGGTAAAACCTCACCAGAATCCATGCTAACCGAGACAGTTTCATTGCCAGGTAAAAATAAAAAACCTCCTTTGCCCTTTGTTCTTCGATAATGCCCTCCATTTTGTCATTTTCATCCTCAGTGGAGCCCCCGCGGGCTCCAATCTACTCTTCCTCCATAGACCGCAAGCCCTATATATATGTTATACTATTAACTACTATTGAAAATATTAATAATAAATAATTGGGTACATCAACCAATTACATATATAGGGTTTTATTTATTATTACTCAGACCAGAATTTTAGGACTATACTCACTTCATAGTTGTAGTCAATTTGCTAGTGAATGGTGAAGGATAAAATTGACAAGGCTAGGGAAAAGGATGAATACCTACTTAACATGATGACACTTTGGATATGGAAGGGAAAACTTAGTTTAACCACATGTCGGACAAACAACGACACAAGGAATGGCAGTGCCTCACAAATGGTTGAGTTGTTTAGAGAGTGCTTATTCAACTTAGGCATCATGTCTACATCAAGTTTGATCCAATTTCACTAGGACCATCAATTTTATTTCCATGGCCTTTTTGTCCTATATGACCCTTTGGGACTTCACCACTGCTTAAAAGCACAGCTAATCACAGCTTTCATCCAGAACATATTCAAATTTATAAGGTCAGCAATATTTGGATATAGCATGTATTTAACCATTGCTTTTGGGACATTTTCTTATACCCTTCAAGGGGTATTTTAGCATTTCATTTCTCTTTCCCTTTGCTCACATATGTTAAGAAACACATTTTAGAATTTTCATTTTCCATGGGCGCATATATAAATATTTCCAGTACAAATAGTACATGAGCTTTTAGTTTTAGCCAACAACGTCTTAAGTGACCAGGGGGAGTTCTGCACAGTGCCAAACATCAGGACAACCAACCAGAATGATTTAGGCATACAATCCAACTCACCAAAGGCAATTTGTGTCACCAACTCAAATCCGAGACACAATATAAACAAGGAGGTTTGTCCAACAAAGGTTCTAGTAGGCAAAGGTCCTCCATGCCACAAGTCAAGTAGTAAGTTGGGTTAAAACAAAACTGGAAGGTAATGGATGGGTGGAGTTAGTGAAAGACGAAGCCAACACTAGAAAGACAAAATAGTGGTGGGAATGAACACCTCTATTCTCCCTAAGGAGGGTAAAACCAGTGAGTATAGATCAGGAACTTCCTAGTATAAGTAGGGACATCAATACATAATACAAAATACATCTAATTCCATATATTTATGACCACCAGATCATGACACTAAATCCTAGTGTATGTCACAAAAGTGAGTATAAGAGTAATAATAACCATAACACAATATAATAAAAGTTTAGTCATAACCATGTAAACAATCCATCCAAACCATCATTTGTCCAATGAGTAAACACTAAAACCAATCTGGGCATCATCAACTGTTTTGCAAAAGCCTAAATGGCTACATCAGTCCTCGAATCTGAGAGTCCTGAGACTCGGTCCTAACATGGGAGAGTATAATAGTCCACTAAAAAAATAATGATTCGTCAAAGCTGCTCATCTCAGCATGTCATATGTAAGAGATCTGGCTGAAAAATGTATTGTATCTGAAAATTAGAATATGGTAGCCTGGCTACTATATGTGATAACATCTAGCTCCAGCTGGGACAAGTGCTCTGCTGAAAAGAGCGCTTGAGAACCTCAAAATATCTGGTCCTCGTACTCTGCTTCTCGCATCCTCGATCAATCCTTCTAGCTTTGTAACCACTACCAAAATGTCACCGACTACCTGCAGCATGTCTAGAGCTATACCAAACTCATAGACCAGTCATTAGAACAATGTGTGGATAAAAATAAAGTACTAAAAACAAACATGCATAAAATTGAAAAGCAGAAAATAAATCTTATCTATAACCAAAACTTTAAGCAAAGTTTTTTTTTATTATGCAGAGAAAGAAAATGAACCCAAGACTAAACTAAGAGCTTCAAAAGGTGAGCTTCAGGCAAATATACAAAACTCTAATCTACACTACTGCTGGGAAAGGCTTATTTAAGTCCTACCTACCCTACTCTAACCAATTTTGACAAGTATTAGGTAAAATCATAAATCCAATGAAACCACTTGCTGAAAAAATCTATTGAGCTTTCTTTATCATTAATGATACAACAAATCAAAGATGACTTGTAAGTAATGTAAATGAAAATTGAAGCCATTATAACTTGTTGTTTGAAAATCAAAGAAAGATATCGATCAAGAGAAATGAAATCATTCCAGGGATGAGATTGGATTTCTAAAAACTCATCCATCAAGATGATGATAGGGCCATAAAATTAATGCAAGTTTGTTCTTGATGGAGGAAGACAATATGATTCATGACTCAGCCACTCCAAACAGTTCTTTGTTTTCTCCTTTATCCTACCAGGACATTTAATTCTATTCATTCCCAGAGAATCAAATGGGGACAAGTTGAAATGTAATGAAAATGTGAATGAGATCAAGCCCATTTGTTGTTTAAAAATGGAGAAAATATGAAATTGATCTTTATACACCTTCTCCAACCATCCATAATACAGATTTACAAATTGAAAAAAATTATTCATTACGGATGACTGAGAAGAGACATGAAGTGCCTTTTCCCCAATTTTGTGATAATTCTTAAACTCCTGATTAAAGGTTTTGAAAGTAACAACTTGATTAAAAGACAAACCCATACAAGAAGACTCAAAAAGTTAGGACAGGAGGGTGGATTGAAAATTTTCTCCCAAACTTGGAATAATTGATCTTGGAATTTGATGATAGGAAAGAGCTTTTAAATTAAATCTAGGAGTGATTTCAAGATTCGAAACAAGGTCAGTATCCACACATTGAACCGACATATTTTGATTAAGGATCAGATGAAGAATTCTATTGATACTATCAAGGCAAGGATCCTCATTGCAATGTTCTTGATCATGTTCACTTACAATCGTATCATCATGTGATTGTTCTTCTTTAAGCTCTAGATAAGGAAAAAAATCAATAAGTTCGGTTTCAGTTTCCCTATCACTCTTACAAGCATGCTCTTCAATCAAAATATGACCACAAGATTACTCTTCAATGAAATTTTGATCATAGTCTGAATCCAGATTCATATGGCTTGAATACTGACTCAAATTATCGTCAATTAGGCAATGAATATGGAGTTGGTCTTCTAAAGGCTCTTTAATGGACTCACAAATGGAAGGTTCAACTATGGATGCTTCTTAATGGTGATTGTTGGGTTCCCTTCCATGGATTAAATCCAAAATTTGCTCTGTGACTGCTTCAGGTAATAATAACAAAGTATCTTGTATGATTTGATTGATATCCTTCTTAATTTCAGCTTGAGGTTTTGAAACATTATCCTCAAAGTACTCTGTAACATTCTTATGGATTGCAGGCATGCTCATAATTTGGAACATTTCCAGAGAGGAATGTTCCAATTGAGAAAGCAAATTGCCAATATACTTATTATAATCATTGCTAGATTCACACTCTAAATAACTATCAGTGTTCCTACCCCACTTATCTATTAACATATCAGTGAACATGTCATACCCGGTGATGGATTCTGGTGCTAAATGATCAAACCATAGTTAAACATCCCCTCGCAAGGATTCTCCTAAGGCTTACATATAAACATCCTCATTTCCGCACCTCTAGTTTCCATGTAATCCCAAATAATATCCAAATAAATTTCAATATATATATATATATATATATATATATATATATATATATATATCCTTATTTCCATTAAACTGGGGCAACCTCCTAGTGTAATCATTTAGCATAGGATGAGGTGCCCCCAGTATTTCAGAAAAGTCAAAAGGATACTATCTATCTTGTTTTTTAACAGCTCTAGTTACTTGGCTATAAGAATTTGACTGGGATTGAGTTCTTGGTTCATGTCAACTTATGGGTCCACTCGGGATGGTTGGGAAATATTTGTTGCATGGGTGAGGAAGTTGGTGGGTGTCATAAATATTGTGATAACTATATTCATACCGATAGTCATGCTCGAGATCATCCTCATACCCATAATCTAACCTCCATTTATCCCTTTCATTTATTTCAATCATGTTTCTGGTTAGTTCCTTCATTTGCCTCAAAAACAAAATCTGAATTCATTATGATTTATGGGATGGGTTCGCTTCTCAGTGGAGTCACGTTGTGGAGTCACTAGGTGAACAAATTGCCATGTTCACCAATGGATAATGTCATAGGAGAGGTGAGGTATGTCGAACCAAGGTAAGCCTCTACCTCCCTGGCAATGACACCAAAATGTTATCACCAACCTTGTAGTTGCCTATGTATGGTGGATCCAGAATGGATGGTAGAGGGGAAAGCAAATAAGGAGGTGAAACCAAGACTGCCTAGACTCCCAAATGGATGGTTGTCATGCTAATCAAGGAAGTATTTTATTTATGTTATCTAAGTTTGATACAATAAAGGGGAGACCTAGATCTACTCTCGACAGGAGAGATCAGACCTAGACACCATATTAGATCAAGTAGGCTTGAGGTACGCAAGGTGTAAGGTAATTGAAGACCCTATATCTATGGGAGATGTTACCAGGTGTGCTAAGGCTTTGGATTAGGCTTTTGGAAGCGTTAAGTTCAATCCAAAGTGGAACCAAGGTAACTTATGGGGTAGATACAAAATCTGGGGTTGAGGTACTAGCAACTGATGAAGATAACCACTTCCTTGGGAAACGTAACCATTGTAGGGTGAGAAGGGACAGAGTTGGGACTATTTAGTACCAAAGGGAAAGACTTAATGAAATATGTGGCAATGTCAAAGTACCTGAGTCATCAAAGAAAAGTCAACTTTAAGGAAAAATAGGTCAAAAGAGGGCTAGCGCTAGTCTTGGAGATCAGTGCCTTTTGGGCCTTGGGAAATGGATTCAGTATCCACACAACATTAAAGTGAACCCACTTGGGTTATTCCCTGATCTATGGACCCAGAAAAGGGTTTGGCTCAGAAAATTCAGTTTGGAGGGGAAACCAACGGAAGGAGGGCTAGCGCTAAGGTTTGGAGGGACATATCCTTAGATCTAGGAAAATCTTGGAGGCATTAGCTCAAAGTTGGAGGAGAAATGGGATGTGGATAACTTGATCTACAAGACCAAGTGGAACAAATGCAGAAAAAATAAGATCCGGAAAAGTCAGAAAATGACTAGGAGTGCTAGGGTGTTGAAAGTTAGTTTCTCAAATCTAGGGCAACCTGGAAGCAACTAGCTCAGCATTGGAGGTGTTTTGGAGTGAGGAGTACCTGATCTACGAACCCAAGTAGTTATTTTCTGAAAAAAGACAGACTTGGAAAAGTCAAAATTTCAGTGGGGGCGTTGGGGTTCTAAGAGTCAGTTTTTTAGATCTAGGGAAAACTAGCAACCTTTTGGACAACATTGAAGATGAAATGGTGAGAGGGATTCCTGATATACATAACCCAATAGTGGTTTGTCCAAATATTGAATTCTTCCTCGATTAAGTATTTTTGGATTTTTTAATATTTTGGATTTTTTAGTAAATTGAAGAAAAGTAGGTACAATTGATTGAGATCATGGAATAAAAGAACCAACCTATATATCTTACCTAGAAAATATTTCATGTTCCTTGATGATGATGATCCCTGCTATCCCAATCAATTTGAGAAGCTTTGAGCAATTTCTATGTCCAACGTTTTACCCCAAGGAGTCAATGCACCCTCTCTCCTACACAACAAACGTCAACCATATAAGATTTGTTGCCACATGAGAAAAAAGCTAAATGCTACAGAAAAATAGCAAGAGAAAATCATAGATCGCAATGACACTAATGAAAACCCCCTAATAAAAAATGAAGACAATGGAAGCGAGTTGAGGCCCCCCTGCAAAAATGCCCAAGCTGAAGTCGCCCTCCTGTAGACAAGACAAATATTCCCAAAAATATATAGATCTTGCAACAATTTCCCAAATGCTAGGAATAAAAATACTTTCCAATCACCATATAAGAATACCAGATGCAAAGGAGATCCAAAAAATATCCACTAGAAAAGTTTTTCTACTATCTAGATCCAAGAGCCAAAGACTCCTTACAAATGAGAAGCTCTCTCCTTTAAATAGAAATGAGAGAACCAAAATCCTAACCAATTTCAAAATGAGTGGCTAATATTAAAATATATAAATGTTCTAATCAATGGTTGAGATGAGCTCAACATACAATACATGGATCAATATAACCATAAAGTACCAAAGTTGACTAGATCACCCATAAAGAGGGTACCCCACTCAACAAGAAATAAATGGAGCACATGGTGGGTCCATGGAGTGTTAACTAACTCCATATAGGTGAACCATGGCACAATAAAATAATATAATATTTTAATTTTTTGACTTTGTTCCTCCTTGAGGAAATAGTGAACCTCCCAAAAGCTCCAGAAAAATAATATAAAAATTCCCAAAAAATTAGGTGTGGGAACAATTAGGTGTTGCAACAGCTAGAGAAGATGTGGAGGACATCACTCTCATCATCATGACTCATCCCATGTCATTTCCTTGCCTCAGTAGACCAAATCGATTTCTTCAATATCCATTTAATCATTTTTTAATCTGCCTCAGGAAATGTGAACTTGCCAAAACAGCCTCCTAGGGTGCATGCGCTATCCAACTGAGCCCACCAAGCTCTCTAGGATGGGGGTAATATGGTACAATCAAGTGTATGTTCCCCCTATTCCCCATACATCACCCTAGGATAGCCAATAAAAACATCTCCCTGCTTAGACACATCATCCTATGAAGAAAAACTGCATCAAAAGAGTAAAATGAGTCGGACCATCTCTGCAAGTGCCCGGAACTGAAAATAAATTATCTCATTAGACTCAGAGAGTCCAAATACATCTAGGGTGTATACTCATACCCTTTCCATATCTCTACCTAATCATCAACCATATCCAATAGTCAATATAATCATCTGTAAATGACTAGATTCCAATAATATAACTCAGACTATCATCCATCTGCTGCAAGTGTTATAAGGATGAGACATGCTCTACAAACCATTTAAGCAACAATCACAACAAATAGCAGTCATAAAACTGGTGGTACATCAACCAAATACATATATAGCGTTTTATTTATTATTACTCAGAGCAGACTTTCAGGACTATACTCACTTCATAGTTGTAGTCAATTTGCTAGTGAAGGCTGAAGGCTGAAATTGACAAGGATAGGGAAAAGGATACCTACCTAATTAGCATCATGACACTTTGAATATGGAAGGGAAAACTCAGTATAACCACATGTCAGACAAACAACAACACAAGGAATGGCAATGCCTCACAAATGGTTGAATTGTTCAGAGAGTGCTTATTCAACTTAGGCATCATGTTTACATCAAGTTTGACCCAGTTTCACTAGGACCATCAATTTTATTTCCATGGCCTTTTTGGCCTATATGACCCTTTTGGACTTCACCAGTATTTAAAAGCACAGCTAATCACAGCTTTCATCCATGACATATTTAAATTTATAAGGTCAACAATATTTGGATATAGCATATATTTAACCATTGCTTTTGGGACCCTTTCTTATACCCTTCAAGGGGTATTTTAGCATTTCATTTCTCTTACCCTTTTCTCACATATGTTAAGAAACAAATTTTAGAATTTTCATTTTCCATGGGTGCATATATAAATATTTCCGATACAAGTAGTACACGAGCTTTCATTTTTATCCAACAACGTCTCAAGTGACCAGGGGGAGTTCTGCACAGTGCTAAACATCGGGACAACCAACCGGAATGATTTAGGCATACAATCCAACTCACCAAAGGAAAGTTCTGTCACCAACTGAGATCCAAGACACTATATAAACAAGGATATTTGTCCATCAAAGGTTCTAGCGGGGAAAATTCCTCCATGCCACAAGTCAAGTAGTAAGTCGGGTTAAAACAAAACTAAAAGGTAATGGATGGGTGGAGATAGTGAAAGACGAAGCCAACACTAGCAATACAAAAAAATGGTGGGAATGACTACCTCTATTCTCCATAAGGAGGGTAAAACCAATGAGTATAGATCAGGAACTTCCTATTCTAAGTAGGGACATCATTACATAATACAAAATACATCCAATTCCATATATTTATGACCGCCAGATCATGACACTAAATGCTAGTGTATGTCACAAAAATGAGTATAATAGCAATAATAACCATAACAAAATATAATAAATGCTAAGTCATAACCATGTAAACAATCGATCTAAACCATCATCTGTCCAATGAGAAAACACTAAAACCAATATGGGCATCATCAACTGTTCTACAAATGACTAAATGGCTACATCAGTCCTCAAATCTGAGTGTCCTGAGACTCCGTCCTGACATGGGAGAGTATAATAGTCCACTAACAAAATAATGGTCCATCAAAACTGCTCATCTCAGCATCTCATATGTAATAGATCTGGCTGAAAAATGTACTGTATCTGAAAAATAGAATATGGTATCTTGGCTACTGTATATGTGATAACAATGTCATGAGAATCCTCCAATCAATCTACCATATAAAAATATGAAACATAGGAGGAAGAACAAGCATCTTTCAGCCTCTTAAGAAGTTGTTGATTTTGATTTTTGAGCCTATGGATATCCTCATTATTATTCAAGTATTATTCATGTAACCATTCATTACGCTCAACCAAAGTGCTTCTATCAAAAATCAAATACATGAAATTACCTTCGATTGTGCACATTGCTCTTTGAATCTTCTCCATGTATTCAAGGAATGATGGCTCCTCCAATAAAGAAACTTTCCAACAAGAATTTGATACCAATGCTTTAGTGTAAGAAAGTATGCTAAGGGCCTCATGGATATTCATTTCACTCATCTTTAAATACCCTTCAAGAAAAAGAGGTTTTTGTTGAGGAACCTCCTCTTCTTCTTTCTTCTTGATTTGATCAACTTCTTGAAGCTCAAGTGGTGATGGGGAATTTGACCTTGGTTCTTCATTAGCTGCTACAAGTTCTTCATCTTTATGCTCATGAGAAATTTGGCTTGAAGCAACATTTTCAAATCTGATCTCTATGTCACCAACATAGAGTTGTGAGCACCCATCAGTAGGTACTTTTTCACAATTCAAGCATCCATCAATAGGTGCCATTTTGTCCATATCCATAGTTGAATGTGTTTCAAAATTATATTCAATAGTTTCAATGTACTCTTCTTCATTCTCATGCGATGTTTCCTCATCTTTTTAAAATTCACTTGGGAGTGACTTTCTATCCTCTTGATGTAATTTTTTTTTTTGCTTCACCACCCACAGAAATTGGTAACTCCTTGGTCTCCTCTATACTTCTAGATTGTTTATTGCTCCTTAATGAGTTTACATTTTCCTTCTTGTAAAAAAATACATACTTGAGAAAATACTCTTAAAAATAATACCTTTCACGAATATCCCATCTCAAATTTTTATACCCCTAGTAGCATGCTTCGATATATTTGGTTGTAATTTCTTCTCCCCTTGGCAGGGGAGGAAGGAAAGTGGGCTTGGTGGGTAGATTATGAAACCAAGAGATATATGAAAAAATTTGTTCAATGTATGGTATTAATTCACAGGTTCAAGGATGTTGGATGGAATAACTCCCGAATTCTTATTATTTCTCCATAGAATGCCTTTGTTTATACATCTACGATGACTCTTGGGATCACACATCCGAGAGTCTCTTCATATTACTA
>LPNX010431134.1:93452-120461 GCA_001517045.1 Pseudotsuga menziesii | reverse complement strand
TGAATTATCTGCTTCTCCTCCATCTTCATGTCTTTTTGAACTTCTCGTTCCCGTCTTTCCAACTTCATCCGGATGGACACTTTCAAGTGTCTTTGTGGCGCATTTAGGAATCTTCCATGATGGTCCTGGTTGATCAGCTGGTGGTGCTTCATTTCCTTCAAGGTTGAGTCTTCCAAGTCTCTCAATCACATCATCCAGTTGAATCTCTTGTTTAGGTGAAGTAGCATGAACTTCTTCATGCGGGGGAGTTGGTGCTTCATATGGAAATTCCAAAGGTTGATCCAGAATAGGAATCCCCCCTTCAAGGTTTGGAATTTCATATTTATTTTCAGAATATTTCTTTAGATGAGGATATTTTTCCAAACATTCAAGCTATCTCTCAATGGACTTGTCATTTTTATTAGTCTCAAGAAAAATGGCATCTCTGGAAATAACAAACTTCTTGTTTACCTCATCATACAAACGGTATGCCTTGGAGTTTTCTTCGTACCCCAGGAAAATGCATTTTCTTCTTCGATCACCAAGCTTGTTTCTTTGCTCCTTTGGAATCAAGGCATAACAGGTGGAACCAAAAACTCTAATATTCCTGACTGAAGGGAGATGGCCAAACCACATTTCATGTGGAGTCTTGTTATCAAGAGCATTTAAGGGACTTCTGTTTCTCAAATAGGCTGCACATTTCACTGCATCACCCCAAAACATTGGTTTTACATTCTTAAAAAACATCATTGAGCGTACCATATTCATTATGGTTCTGTTCATTCTTTCTGCTACACCGTTTTGTTGAGGATTGTAGGGAACTGTAGTTTGATGTGCAATTCCATGTTGGCGAAGATAATCTTCAAAAGCATTTGAAGTGTATTCTTTCCCATTGTCAGTACAAAGTGTACCAATTTTATATTGTGCTTGTTTTTCTATCAATGCATGAAAGTCCTTGAATGTTTGAAATGCTTCTGATTTTGTCATTAATGAGTAAATCCAGCACATTCTTGAGTAGTCATCAACAAAGGTCATAAAATACTTATTCCCATTGGCAGAAGGAGTTGGCATTGGGCCACATAAATCAGAATGCACTAATTCTAATTTCCTACTTGCTCTGAAATTAGATTCATGGAATGGAAGCTTACTATGTTTCCCTAATATACATGCATCACATTTTCTCTTCTCTTTGGAATGGTGGGAAAACCAAATACACCATTCTTTCTCAACAAATGAAGACTGTTATAATTTAGATGACCAAATCTTGCATGCCACAATAAAATTGATGACAAATTACCTTCTCCATGCTGAGAGAGGTAGGCATAGTTCTGAACCCTTGCAGATGAACCCTTTAGCTTCAGCAGCTTCCCATCTTCGTATCCAGTCATGATGACTTGGTTGTCAGAGGAATTTCTTATTTCTACGATTCCATCAAACATGTGGATGGAATGGCCTTGCTATAAAATCTGCACCAAGGACAATAGGCTTCTCTGCAACTCTGGAAGATAAAGAACATTCTTCAACAAGAAATCAGGGAATCTAGGCATCTTCAGCCAAATGGTGCCCATTCCCTTTGGTTTAAGACTTGACTTATCTGCAAAGTAAACTATGCCTTTTATTGTTTCATTAAGTTCTTCAAAACAGTCTTTTATAAAAGTCATGTGTGATGTTGCACCAGTATCAAGTAGCCAACAATCTGTGTAAGATGAAAGTGAAGTCAATTCATTAATACCAAGATTACAATGTGCAACAATACAATGAGAAGAATCTGAATATTTACTAGCATCTTGGTTCTTATTGTCATCTTTCTTCTAGTTATGTCTGTCTTTGATGGAGTCCCACGAAGCCCAACACTGATCTGCTGTGTGTCCAATCTTTCCACAGTGCTTGCACTTCAAATCTGATATTTTGCTGGAGTTATTTCTGCCTCCTCTACCTCTGAAGTTTCTTCTCCCTCTACCTCTCTTGCTGCTCTGATAAGTGTCTTTGCCAGTGAGAGTGGCACCAACTATAGATGATATAGATTGCATATTCTGTGATGAATATTGCAACTAAAACAATAGGAGAAAAAGAAGAAAGAGTAAAGGTGCAGGTCTAAGTCTCTGCCACCTTCCTCAAGCTTTACAACAATGTCAATGTCTCTGCTATTGTCATACAAAATTTGAAATACAAACTTAATCCTCTCAAGCCTACAATACCAACTTTAAATATGCTTTCAATGGCTTTCAAACTAGTAGAAAACAATCTCTCACCAATGCAAAGGAGCAGGTCGCAGGTCAAAGAAAAGCAGGCTTTCTTCAAGAGATTAGAATGTAGCCTTCTTGTCAATGCTGCAACACTCTTCAAAATACAGACGTACACCAACAATCTTCTCTGGCAATGTAGTCATAGTTTCACTTTGCAGCAGTTCACAAGGAAGAGAATCGCTTCAAAAAAGAGAAGCGTAACAAGCACTTCTTCTCCAACGTATCAACTATCAGTCACAAGCTCATCAAATACATAGCAAAGAAATCGCAGCACTCTTTTTATACGACAGGTATGGTCACAACTTCATATTCAAAATGCAGCTTCAAATTTTGCAGCTCTAGGAGGAAAGCGCAGCCATTCCAAGTGAACACAATGCAAGTTCATAGCATACATAGGCTTCTTCAATACATTAAATATATCAGTCATGAGCTTCAAATCCCACAACAATCATGGCTTATCAAATATGCAACAATCAAAATGCATACAACAAGCTCAGGCTCATACAATAGCCTCACCATTCATAAATATGAAAATATTTGCAAACATTTCCTTTCAAATTCCATACTCATACTCAGGGTAAAAAAAGTTAGGTATTATGCAATCCCCAATGGTTACATCTAATATGGCAAGAAATCATTCTACCTCCATGCTCTTGAGTAAAGGCATGAGTCTTCCACCAACGATCTTCAATCACCGAGCTTCAAAGAACTCGCAACAGTATATCACAGGATTCAATCTTCAACAAGTTCTCAGTTTGAGTACTGAGATCTCCTCTTGGCTGGTCGCAGCATCCAATTCTTAGTCTGATGTTGAAGTCGCAGCTCACCAATGGGAGGCAACTCACATTCATAAGTCATAGCTCACAAAACAAATTATTGTTATGGCTTCAAATATTAATTATTGTGAAATGCACAGAATCCTCACATATTTCACATAATATTTGATAGATCGCAGTTAAAAACAAGCCAGAAAAAGCAATTAGAGGGAGTCTCTATACAAAGAAGATACAACTACTGAGTGGAAGCACAATGGGTAGAAATGGAGTGATGAAAAGAGAAATCACATCTATAAATTAGGGTTAGGTATCACAATGTCTGAGCAATACTTCAATTTTATGGAAAAGGACAGTAAAAAATGTGCAACAAATTGCAACATTTATCAAAATGCAGGATCAATGTATTTCTCATATCTCAAATTAGACTCATTGCAGCATAACGCATAGAATTATTGGCACCCAGGCTGAAGGAAAATGCACGCAAATACAGACTGATGGGGAAGGAAGCCTGAAATAAATAAGTAGAAGGAAGGATGATGGTTTGGCAGCGAGACTACTAGGACTAACAAGCATATAGGAATTATTTATGGCAGGTACCCGCTCTGATACCACTGTTGGATGGAATAACTCCCGAATTCATATTATTTCTCCGTAGAATGCCTTTATTTATACATCTACGATGACTCTTGGGATCACACATCCGAGAGTCTCTTCATATTCCTAATATTTACAATAACATATAATCTCGACGGATTATATTCCAACAAAGGACCATGCTCTGATACCACTAAAATGTCTATTTTTTGGAATTTTGGAGAAATACACAAATTGGGCAAAATTCAAGCTTAACTAGTCATGGTTCTGCAGGTTCCAACTTTCAACAAATGGTCCCGAATTTGAAAGGAAATGGTGTGATGAGTCTCAAAAAAATCCCAAGGTGGTTTATGGATACTTTGTATCATACTTTATACCTCTGCAAACTTGTTTGGAAATAATCACAAAAAGACCAAAATTACTAAGAAATTGTGCTCAAAACCCCCCAAGGGTGATGAACAAACTAGATCTGAAATCAAGTACGAACCTCCCAAATTTAATAAAAGATTATGGGAATGAGAACCATACATCAATTTATATGCATAATCATGTTTATTAATTTCTGAAAAATTATTATGGTCTGCAACATTTGCAGGGCAACTTCAGTGGAATTGCTTATGGGGAAATTGCATAACTAGCTCGATTTTGACATATGAAAGATGGAGTTAAAGTTTCAGATAAGTATGTGACATATAGGGACCATATATAGAATACAAATGGATTCCCCAAAATTATTAAACACCATATAAATCCCTTCATACAAGTATGGTATACAACTCATTCAGTATGGGAGTCAAATACATGAAAACTGGTGAATTAGTAGCATGGAATTGCAAGAGTTTCACATATGGATTTCTTGGATTTCGACCCACGGAGGATATGGAAATTAAATTATAGAGTAATAAATCATATATTTATTTTCAAACATCATCCAACTCATAGAATATCCCTCATAAAAATCTGGTATAAAACTACTTCAAGATTGAAGCCAAATCCATGAAGACTAGTGATACAAGGGCATGAGTATGCAATATTTTCATACATGTATCTCTGATATTTCAAATTACAGAGAATGTGAACATAATATTAACGATACATACATCATATATTGATTCTCAATCACCATAAAACTCATATAAATGTCATCATACAAATATGATATAAAGCTACTTCAATATTGAAGCCAAATCCATGAAAACTAGTATTCAAAGCATGGGGAATGAGAGCCTTTAATACCTGTATTTCTGATATTTATACTTACATAGAATATGGATATGATATTTCAAATCCATACATCATAAATCAAATCTTGGGAATCAACCATCCAAAAAATGAAGCAAGAATCACTCCAACAAGTGCGCCATCAAATGAGAGTGTGGGGAATGGAGAGATAAATGAGAATTCGACTTTATGGACCTTCAAAAAACAAATAAAACTCCTTAATTAATCTCCCATTATATTTCTTAATTGAATCTCCATGAAAAAACTTGTAAATGAATCCAACTCCCTCGAAATTGGTTCACTAGCAGGGTAAGTGTGCACTCACCGTGCAATGGACAAGCAAAAACCCTCCAAAATGCCAAAGGAAAATTAACAAATGATAAAAATATATTCTCATTTCTCACAAAATCCTTTTATTAACTTCATGAGTCCTCTTAATTTTTAATTTTCCTTCATGATCTTCCTCCAACCCATCTTAGTGGTTTAGTAACTCTCGTGACACTTGTCTTCCTCTTCATGCTCCAATTCTTTCCCCAATTCAAATGGTTGCCTCTAACTCCGAAATTCGACCTCTTAGTGGCTATTTTTATCCCTGACATGTCATATTTGTCATATCTCAACAATCAGGTCTGAATTTTTCATACTCGTCATAGAATCTTCCATCATTTGGTTGTATAGAGTGCATAGAATCTCCTTCCAAGTGGCACACATTGTCTTCTAGTGTCTTCCTCTTCCATGGGAGTCACCCTCCTTTACCAATTCAACTTCCTTGGCTCATTATGTGATATTTTACACCACATTACCATCCAATAATTTTACATTACCCATGTGTTCGAATTTGGATGAATATCATGCCAAGTGTGCAGGGAATCTAGTCACCCAAAGTCTTCACAAGGTTCCAAGTGTCTTCATGAACCCATGCCACATTATTTTCTTAGAATTTATCATTTATGTGACCTGTTTAAATGTGAATATGGTAAAATAATGTCCTTTTGGGTCCCATGCCCCCTTATTACAAAATTTGTGTCTCCATCTCAACCTACGGAACTAGTAGGTTGGTGAAACATTATTTTCAAATAGTGTTATTTGGAAATTATTTAATTGGGGACATGACACGGTGTGAAAGCTTGATCTTGGTTCCATTGTTCTATTTTTGAAGGTGGGGGGGGGGAGGGGGTTCACATGGGGTTTTCTCCATTTCCTTGATTTTGTTGAGAAGTTATTATTTTTTGCATTTAGATTGTATGGGTGACCTTCAGTATTAGTTGTTAGGGCCCAAGTTGTCCAAGTTAGGATTAAAGGGGGGTGTTAGGATTATTAATTAATCCTCCCTTAACCACCATAGTCTAAATTCAATTTCCCATCTTAGGAGTCTGATGACACCTTGATAGTGCCATGGAAGACTCATATGGGGGCCACCTAACAATCAATGCACCAGTCTGCATGAGTTTAGGATCTCCAGAGACCAATCCCTATAATTTAGGAACCCACACTGAGTGCCACTAGTAATCACCATCAGTTAACCCTAGTAAGTGTTCAATTATGTCCACTTAAGATCTCATTCCCATAATTTAGTTCATCTTCGGTTGATCTAGATCCACTTTGCATGATTTAAGGGAGTTTGGGTGCATTTTATCACCTACCCTGATCAGTTAACTGGTTGTGAACTGATTCAGTTTTCTGGAGTTAGGTTAGTGAGTCTCTAGTGGTGTTTTTCCACATATAGAGTTATCTGGAGTCATTCCAAGTTAGGTAATTTGAATCATACCTAGTAGATTTGAATTCTCCTATTTGTAACACCATTGTATTACATATTATTTATTGATTAATGAATGTAATGTAATTCTTCCAATTTTGTATCCATGTGTGTGCAATTTTTCCATTAATCATTCATGGAAAAATTTCACACACATGGAGACAGACAATTCGGTAAGAGAATCAATTGCAATTCTCTCTTTTACAACCTTCTTTCACATTTGAATTCATTCAGACCCGAGGATACTAAGCTTCAAAAAATTAAACAGAAAGAAATAATGTTTAATATTGAAGGTAAGACCCTCATTACGTCAATATGTTATGTGGAGGAAAAAAACACACTCTCAATCCTCATCTCTCCCTTCACTTGAAACTTGATTTTAGTAAAAACCTATAATGTTTTTTTAATACCGTCTTCCATAATTTTATTTCCCTTCAACCATGTATTTTAGGATTGTCACAAGAGCTTGTAGAGATTATCTACTTAATAGTTGTGGTGGAGTTGGTCAAATCCATATTCATTGGAATTCACATGAATATAAGACTATGGAAAGCATACAAATGATAAATGGTGATAAAATTTGATATCCATATCAATAACAAAGATATCATCAAAGGCATGTACAACATGTAGATCCTATAACTCGTCATAGAAAATTCATGGGCCCTCGTTACCTTCTCAATCTATTCCCCAACAATCTTGTTAAAGATCACTTTTATCTCTCATTTACCCTGGAATAAACAACAAACATAAGCCTACTCCAACTAGAACACTGAGTATGCTAGGGTCATGTTGACAAGGAAACAATTCTTGTGTCAATAGCAGGAGTACACCCCAATGATAGGTCTCAATTATACACCTCACCATTTGGTATAAGGAACCCATTTAGATTCTAACCCAGTAATTGTTATTGATTTCGGGATTTATTAGTTGTGGCATGTTCCAAAATTTAGGGTTTTGTATGATGAAATAAAAAAAATGTACCCAATGTAATATGTGAAATACAAAAGGAAAGATGATCCTACTATATATATGCAATGTGAAAACCTACTAAAGTGCATAGTTAAGAGTGAATAACTAAAAGGGATGAACAAAATACCAACTATACTCCTACTATTACCTTCACCTAAAAACTATCAAAAGAGTAAAGGCAAAAATGCATACAACCAGACATAAAATCAACAAAATCGTGTGATTAAATAGCATAGCCGTCTAAACATGTTGCAATTTTGAGATTTTTTGTTGTAAATAACCATCCTAAAGCTAATTCTTATGAGTCTAATGGGCCAAACCACACCCAAATACACTTCCTGAGTCACCCATGAGACCAAACCCTATATTTGGGGGTGCCTTCCATTGTTTGAGGGCACATTCCTTTATTTGGGGGATTTGTTTACATGATTTAGGGAAGAACATAAGTTACAACTAAATTTGCTCCACTGATTTAGCCTAAAATTAACTCTAACTGACCTTAACACTCATTATCACCCCAGTTAAGCCAATTTCACCATTCTTAAGAGATTTTAGAGACATGCATGTTTTCATTCAGTTAATTGAGTGGTCAGTTAGTTCCTTTATTAGTTAAATCAATCTAGGAGTGCATACATGATGGAAATCTAATCATTTGGGTTAGAATATTCCCATATATTGTATTATTATTATTATTCATAATTTTCATGAGAAAAGGAAATGATGAGTCATAGGGGAGAACAAGAGTTACGTGGGAGTCCAAGAGGCCACTTGGAATATGAACTCCAAGGGTCACTTATCATGTATATATGTACATTAGTTAATGAGAAGTAAGTGCGCTTTGATGCCTATCTTTCTGTTTTGTGTGGTTATCCTATTTCCCTAAATTGGCTTGTGTTTGCTAATATTATTTTTTCCCTAATAGACTCTTAACAGTGGTATCAGAGCCACTTTGAGAACATGTGGCATGTGTTATTCCTCCTAGCATTGTTGGTGATGTTAAGCTATGAACAACATTGAGGTATTCATTTTTGGTGTTGGTGATGCATTAAAGACAACTACTCATTGCTAATGTTGTCTTTCTCCACTCATATCCACATTGAAGATAGTGCGTTGAAATATATTCCCCTTAAAACATTTCATGAAACACACGTAAAATAATTGCATGAAGTTGTGCATGTGAGTGATTGAGAAAGAATGAATCATGCTTTCATGATGCTACATCAACTATTGTTGGAGCTATATTTGTTGATAACTATCACCTGGAGGAGATGAGAGCATTGTGTGTGGAAGAGAAGCGGTACAAATTCTATTCAAAATTCTTACAAATATAAATTATGGACCAAGGGTATATTTAATATCAATATCAAACTCATTACTTCATCCGTTGGTATTCCTCTTCATTGCTAAATGAGGCCTGGAATTTGAATCATATAGATTCACAATAGTCTTCATTGTATTATCAAAACAAGACAAGAACCCCTACGTGTATCCAATTTACAAGAATTTTCTTTATGCAAGTGAAAGAAATGCCTGATGATAAAAGAAAATGGACATGCATATTGCACAAAATATCCATAACAGATATGGGCATTGATGAATTTAGATTCTCCTTTTCACTTGACCATTGGGGATTAGAATATCATTGCATATTTCAGGGAGAGTTGAATACATTTCTCTTCATGGATATGGAACGATAAGCATTTCCATTGGTTAGTAATATTATTTTGCAGCATTAGATTATAGTCACCTAACTATCCACAGTCATCCTTCTTGTCTGCAAGATGTGTGTGGAGGAGCTACGTCGAAGGGGTTGTTGTTGTTGATTGTTTTCTTGAAAAATAAGAAACCTAGTTGCTCAAACTATTGAATGTGTATGCTATTGCCAGTGTGTTGGTATAGATACCATATTTCGAGTTATCTACTGCAAGGTAAAATAATAGTGTGCATTCTTTATATAATTTTTGCATTCATTGTGTACATATGGGTGTGTATGGAAAAGTATTTTTACAATTTAGAAGGAGAAAACATGTGGTATGGTCACGTATTTCCTTGATTAGACAACTACGTGTATTTTGATCACTTGGTAGTGCAGTGCAATTGGAGGAGCTTTGGAATTGTTACTATGCGACTTGAGAGTGATCCTTTACTGTACACACTTAACACTCTCCTTTAATTAGAACCTCCCCATAAAATCCATTTGCCTTGAACATTGAGCAGTATTATTTTTGAATTTTGTAAACTCACCTCCAGCTATTGCTCACATCTTATTTTTCATTGGTTTGTGGACTAATCTTAGTCTATTGAGTTACTCCTTAATTTTCTAGGAATAAAATCATTGGTCTCCTTCAGATTTAAAGGGTGCATATCATTTCATATAGAAAGATATGCACGCCCCAAATTCATCTATGGATTTGAATATCCTTGAAGTGTGAGGAGAATTGTGAAGTGATGGGAGATGCTTCAAGATGGTGCATTGAAAGTCGTGTTCATATTTTAAATTAGAATGCTTAAGCAGAAGAAAGTTATTGTTACACAAGGAAGGAGTCAAGTTGCCTGCATTCAGTTGAGGATTAGAGATTGTGATGCATTTTTGGACTTTGGTTGATACACATTGCATTTCCTATGCATGAAGAGGGAATCTTGAAGTGTTGCTAGTGGATTTCATTAGAGAAATGCATAAATGTTGGGCACATGGAATAAGTTTGGTTTTTTATTATCCCTATTTCATGTATTGATGGTTAAATAAATATGGCTATTTTTTTTGTGAGATTCATTCCTGCCTATATGATATCAAAGGTCACAGCTTGATCGTAGAGTACAAGGCACTCCTTCATTTTTTCTAGAAGTACAATTGAATCTAAAAGTTCTCCTTCATTCAGTTGAAGCAACTCCTCAATTGGTTCAACCAGTGTTGGTTGATTGAAACACTCTAAAATTCTACCTCTTGGTGTACTGTCTACATTGATGCATTGAATCATTTTCCCATTGAGGATACCTTCTACAAATGGTGTATGCTTGGATCTAAAATAATTGCAAGCAAACATGACCCTTGAATCTATGAAGAGGCAGAAACGCTTAGGAAAATTATGCTTATGACCTGAATGAGAGCTCTCTTGGAGTTAAGCTAAGTATTATGTGAGGTCTCGTCCATAATATAATGAACCAATGACTCTAGATCATCCTGCACACTCTCGCAGAGATCTTGTACCAAGTCCAAAAGAATAAATATTACTTTATTTCCAGCTATCACATGAATGAAGAAGAACATAATTCAATTTGTTTTCTAAAATGATGTAGATTAGTGAAATGATTGTGGAGAGATATTTGTCTCAACATATTGAACCAAATTCTTGATTGGAGAGAAGCATTATGCACGTGTATCCATTTTTTTAGAGAATAGAGACACCTTTGATTGATACAACCATACCTAGTTGGTTTGTTGCTATGGATTTCTTAGGCATGCTGATGATGTTTTTAATTGTTGGAACGAAAGTGTGTGAATTTCTTCATTATGCATTTAAGAATAGAAAGTTATTTAAGAACAATTTTATCATAGAAGGCCTTGATGAAACTCATGATGGAGCTGTGTAAAATTCTTGGAGCAGCGTTGAAACTTAGCTAAGAATGAACATGGAATCACAAGTGATATTGCAATGGTGGAATTTTGATACAACTAAATACTATTTCACTATGATCGATGCCCTTATCCATCATGATTTCATCAAGAATGTGATTGTGCAGTTTTGGTCATTGACTCAACAACTGGGAGATTTCCAAGCTTGTATACCTAGTGCAAAGCGTTAAATATGTGGAGACTTATGTCTACTCATGAGTTAAATGTTCTGTTAAATTATTGAACCATGAATTTACAGGTAGATGAGAGCAATAATGAAGTAGAATTTTGCAGTGGATTTATCAATAAAACGTACACTAAACAAAACAAATTTGAGGTAAATCTGATAAGCATTGGTCAGTTAATTACAACATAATATCTATTCATTCCGGTAGTATACAATGGTGTTACAATATAGAGAATTTGAATAATGTCGGATCTACCTGATTTACTGGTTAACTAGGAGAGTCTAAATCACTACTGAAGCTCACTAGTCTAACTCCACATGTCTAAATCAGTTAAACTAGTTAGAATGATAAGGTACGTGAGAAAAGGGGCCTCTCCCCATGAAGCCATGCAAAACTAGTGTTAGCTCAACTGAAAGTGATCTAACTAAATGTAATTGGATGTTGACTCATCATAACTACCTACCTACTACAACCAACTAATGGAGACTGCATATGGCATTCGGAGTGAGCTCCTAGAATGTAGGGATTGATCTCAGAGGCACATTAGCTTATGCATGAACATGTAGTAAGTGTCAGTTAACCTATCTATGTGTTCCCCACACTCTAGTGGTTGGTACCGGTGGCACCAATGGTACCAATGGCACTAGTGGACCCAAATGGAACCAAACATAAGTAAATGAATCCTAAGTTAGACAAGATGATGTATAGACTATAAATGGAAAAGGAATGATTAATAATCCTAACAGAGTGTGTGAAGTTGTATCTCTCTGAATAGTTCCTATGAAAAAGATACTATTGCAGCACTAGAGTTTTTATCTGCTACATTGTGAAGATCTTTTGTGCCACTCTACCAATATTTGATGTCTGGAGATGCATTTTTTGTGCATTGAAACAATGATAAATCCTATTGGAGATGGACGAGTAGTATGAATTGAAGACAGTAGAGATGCGCATCATTGGTAAATATTTCCCATTCATGGAAGAGCGAAGACCTCTTTCCAATATGCCTCAGGGTGAGATCATGAATTGGGGTGTCTATTTTTGGGGGGGGGGGGGGGGTTATGAGAAAAGCATTGTTGTTTTTCCAAGTTTGTCAACTTCGAGCAAAGAAAAATTAGATTTTTATTTAGAATTTCATTTTGTAGTAAAAACAAAAGTTGTAGAGAATTGTGCTAGCTTTCTATCGGTTATTTTTTAGATTTTTTTTCTTGGCATTTGATATGTCATTTTTGCAAGTGTTTGATAGTATGTTATTAATTAATGAAATTATGATAAATAGTCATATTTTTTGACACCGGTTTATTCATTATTCAAGTATTGTTCATTAAAAACAAAATATGTTATGATGATCTAGACAGATTGTACTAAAGGTTGTCTATAAGCTTGTATCCAACAACCGCATGCAATAATTATTAGAATTTTTTGAAGTGGACCAATCTAAAAAACTACCATAAAATTGACATGTTTAGTTTGGCACAACATCTTCCCTAATTTCCATATCAAAAAAAAAAACTAAAAGTACCCTTTTGAAGACAACACATCAATGTTGGGCACCATGATTTTTCCAAATTTTTTTATCGTGTCTTTGAGAAGTTATTGATTTTTCATTTCAATGAATTCTATTAAATTTTGAAGCAATCCACACACTTTCTAAGAAATATAATAAATAAAATTAGTGGATCACAACAAATTTTTAAAAAAATAGAATCTATAGAAAGCAGATTGAATTATGCAACTAATGGTATTATTTGTGAAGAGAAATTGTAACTATTTGATATGATCCGATCTATTCGAAATTGGGAGAAGAGTAAAAAATGAAATGGAATTTCATTTCTGAAAATCCAAAAAAAAATATTTCGGCCGAAAGTTACTTTTAACGGATTCTGTTAATTTTAAAATTAGAAAGTTAGTTCTTTCTAACTTTAAAGTTAACGGTATTCGTTAAAAGTAACTTTCGACCGAACTATTTTTTCGGCCGAAAGTTATTTCTATGTTTTCGACTGAAAACATAAATTAGTTTGGCCAAAATATTATGGAATATGAATTCGAAAAAATTATTCACACAGAATAGACACCCAGATTCACGATTTCACCCCTCAATGAGCTGCATTGAACCCCATAAACTTGAATTTTACCATCTAGTTTACATGTTGTAAAGGAGTTAATTAATTGATTGTTGGACCTAGGAAAATTTAGACAAAACTTTGCTCCGAAAGATGAATACTTTGGTCGCAAGATGAACAAAATCCACGATGGAAGAATCTATGACAAAAGAGGAGAAAAGAAAGTCAGAATGGGGAGTTCAACTTATTTTTGGTAAACAGTTAGTTAGACTGGTAGTTTGATTTTGGGAATAAAGCATGACTGTAAATTGGGCCGATAGTGCCTATTTTTAGATGTAACGGGATGTGTTAAATTAGTAAGACAACCTGTTGACTAAAATTTAATAGTTAGTTTATGGTTAAATAAATAAGTGTAAAGGCATAAAATAATCGATCCAAGTTGTGTGCGGATCACATATTCATAGGCGATGATTAATAATAACAATACGATATAAAGAGAAAGAAGGGCATAGACCATAACAAAAGAGCATGAGATGAGAAAGAAGTCATTGATTGTAACGAATATCTAAAGAAGAGCTTGCAGGTTGTGTGCAAAAACCAAAGGTTCTAAACCGTTTCTCATGCCAAATGAAGAGCACCTTTGTGGTTTTTCCTGTATGGGCTTCCACGTTAAACCTTGTGTATGTGTTCCTTTAAAATGTGTGCTTCTATCGAATGCATATCTGCTGTGAATGAGTTGATATGAATGTGTCACGCAGATCTATTGTGAATGAACTTATATATCTATGTCGCACATCTAATTATATGATTATATGGAATATTAGTTAATATGTGTTAATGATTTATGTTACATACTGTTATATATGTCGACGGATCAATAATTTATCTTCTTGAATGGATGTATGAGACAGAAGTGTATTCCCTAGTTTTTATCAAGTGACCTAATGTTTCTATAATAAAGAAACCCCCTAACAAACTGTAGAAACCTGGTTCTGGAAGTTCCAAATAGATATCTTGGGTGATACTTCATCTGCGTCATAGGTGTTTCTGAAAGAGTTCTGCTATGTTGGGTTGATATCTTGGAATTTGTTGATGAATAAGGGATCTGAACCTGGGTCAATAGAAAGAAGGCCAACAAATGGTTATGTTACTGGGACCTTATTTATCTTGACGGGGATATGTTTTGGCACCCGACGAAACCATAAATTCAAGATTGGGTTGATTGTAAAGCACTAAAGTTTTCACGGGAAAAAAGTAAGGGATTGTGACTAAGCCTCACAGAATGGTTGGAATGATACCTTAACACAGACATTCATGCGATTTTCTTTAGTGAATTTCCCATTGTATTGCATGAGTGGTTGTCAAAATTAGCGACATTGTTAGGATTATTAATCCTCCCTTGACCATACTTTCTATTAAATCATTTAGCCTAACTTATGAATATTAATTAATTAATTGGGTCCACTAGTACCATTGGGTCCACTTGGCCTAATAGGGCCACATGTACCAGTCAGTTGAGTGTGGGGAACACTGCTAAAGGTTAACTGCCACTTACTGCATGTGCATGCATCGGTTTGGGCGCATCCTAGACCAATCCCTGCATTTTAAGAGCCATTGGGAGTCCTTGTTGAGTCACAAAAATACCACATTTTATTCATATTTCATATACCATTTGTCACCTTATTCTTATTTTATCCTTCCATAAGACCATTAATATCCACCATTTTCATAATAAATATGGGTTACCTTGTTATTTTTCAAATCATTTATTTTTGAGTATTTTGAGTGAATTTGTGGTTAATTATTGAGAAAAATAACATATTTTCATTATACCTTAAAGTTGGATGATTTTGGTGATGATTACAGGTATATCTGAAGACTTTAACAAGTTCAAAAGTCACCACCTAGCTTAAGATTCGAATTTCATCTTTAAGATGTGGGCTACTTTCAAGGAGAAGATCATGGAAATGTGGAGAGAATATATCATCCAATATTTGTTGTAGGATTTGAAGGGATAAGTTGAGATAAAAGTGGATTTGTTGAGGATTTTGTGAGATAAGTTGAGAGAATAGTGGATCTGTAATTATGGATTGGTTATCCTAAATTTATGTATAAATATGAGGGCTCTCTCCTCATTTTGTTGGAGGCCTCTCTAGTGGTTTGGTAGTAGAGAATAGTTTTCTTTTGAGAGTTAGTCATAGAGTGGATTTTCATTGTTATGTAATGGAGATGATGCTTAATGAAAATCATTTTATTCTCCCATGTTAATTTGAGTTTCTTTCTTATGAATTGTTAGTATAGAATTTCAACGATTTCTTTCTTATGCATTTTCAGTATAGATTTTATGTGAGCTCACAAGTTAATGTTGATTGCTTTATATCTGTTTATTTTCTGCAATCTTATGTTTTCTTAGATTAGATTTATTTCATACAATTTCCTGCTTTTCTAGATTAGATTTCTTTTCATGTCATTTCCTATTTTTGCAAGCTTAATTCAATTTCAGTCGCATGTTAATTTCAGTCACTTAGATTAAGTTAGCAATACTATGCCCCTGCATATACTTTGTCTGTACCTCACAATTTTACGCTCTCTCTGGGTTGACAATTAAATCTTTGGATATATGTTATAATTTGTTTAATATTTTTTCCCAATATTTTGGCGTCATTGCCGAGGAGGTGCTAAAAGGGATCGGAGTTTAGATAGGTAGATAGTTCATTTTTTTACATAGAAAGGGGGAGGAGAAATGGTAAGACGCAAGGATGAATTTACTACATAATTTCTGAAATTTCCATGGTGTAATAGCCAGATGCATCCACTTTAGTGGGTCACCCCAAAGCCTTGTTGTTTCTGCAAGCGTGTTTATTTTTCTGCAAAGTGTTTTCTTTTTTTGCAAATGTGTGTTTGTTTTTATGCAAATTTTCCATTTTCATTTTCAATTTGGATTTCTTTCATTTTTTTGAGCTAGCCTTTTTTTCATATTAACTTGTTTTTAATTTTGTATATGTTCGTTTTTTGTTTTGTACATATTTTTTTGCACTTTTAATTTCTATTTTTGCACTCGTTTTGTATTAACACATTCCGTACTGTTTGTTGCATTTGACATGTACTCATTTTTATCTCTTTTCTTTTTATCATTTGATTTGATTTCAGTAAAATGATCTTAGGATGAGCATAAGCTTAGAGAAGCCCATTCAGATCCTAGCAAAAGCCAAGATCTCCTCTTCTCAAGAAGAAGGGATCTTAACAGCAGTCAAGGATGAAATCACTCCTCTTGAAGCAAACAAGGAAGAATCAACATTTGAAGAATCATGCATATCAGATAAAGAACACCTGTTCGAACTGAAGATTGAAGAGGATGAAGAAACGATCTCGAGTGATCATCATGCAAATGAAAGCTGCATCCAACAATGGTTCCAAGTAAGTATTAGGTTAGATCAATTTTGTTTTTGTTTTTACTTTGATTTACATTTACAATCCTCAATTTCACATACTTTTTAATATATTAGGTTTAATTTTGTAAAATCGTATGTAAATATTCTCTTACTGCTTTTACATGTATGGTTCCACTGGATATTTTACTACACATAAATGACTGTAAAATCTAATTAAAGTAAAGTAGGTAGGTTTTAGGTTTTAGTTTTTAAAATTAGCATATAGGATGCTTTTCTTTAATTTGTTTTAATTTATTTATTTGTTAAGAATTTTATTAGTCTTAAATTACTATTTCTTTTTTAATTTTGTTAGGAATTAAAAATAGTTTTAATCTTTTAAATCTGAAAAATGTATGAAATCTTGATCTCTTTTCATTCTGAATTTTCTAGTCATGCTAAGAATAAAAAATGCATTAGGAGTTAGTTTTTTTTAAACCTATGAATAATTAAAAAATAAAATAAATAAACAAATAAACAATATAATAAACAAATGAATAAATCTATGTACTAGTTTTAGTTTTCCTATATAGTTTTTTTGTTTTAGTTTTACAATGTTTTTGTTTTAATATTAGTTTTTAAATGAAAATTTAAATCTAATAAAAAATTCCGCTTTGATGAACATCTATTTTTTAATTTTGTTATGAATACAAATTTCTTAAAATAAGATTAAAAACAAAATTTAAAAAGAATATATAAAAAAATAAAAATAAAATTAAAATATATATATCACTTTTCTTTGTTAAGTTATCTAGTTTTAATTTTAAAATTAGTAATACATATAGTATTAAATTGATAAAACCTGCACACATTAAAAAATTAATATAATAAAAATGAAACTTTTGAAACATTATATATATATATATATATATATATATATATGTCTGTGTATATATATATGTGTATATATAATGCAACATTAATATTAATATTACGAAAAAATAATTAAAAAAATATAAAATAAATAGAACAAACAGCCTTTACGCTGAAACCTGCAAAAAAATAGTTGTAAATCTCAAATGCAAACAGTCTTCCGTACGCAACCTGCAAACACTTCATCCTTTCATCTTTTCATACGCAACCTGCAAACACTTTAGCCTATCAACCTTTCATTCGCAACCTGCAAACATAAAACTTTTAAAAAGATAAAAACGATTAAACGATTGAATAACGATCTGCAAATGAGAGATTCTGGATCATTATGCGTGTGATTAAAATAGATCTGAAGCCTGAATCCTATTAGATGATAAACAGACGTTCAAAACCATTCATGATTTCCCTTTTGGCTATCATGGGTTGTCGATGAAATGATCCTACTCACAATCGAAGAGATAAAAGATATCGTGCCTATGTTTTCTGCTAGATCTACTCCTGAGAAGGCTCCCACTATGTTTAAACCTAGATACGTGCTCCAGAGATAGTGGTGAGTGCACTTAGAATGCGACCTGATTAACTCATCCTCCAACAATTGCATAGTGGATTCCCATCTGACTAACCCTTTCAGGCAGTTTCAACCGCTCAGTCCTAAATATGGTTTACTAATCATGCCAAGCATATACATCGTTGGATCTTATGCTAACTGACTGGTTTATACCAAGCGATAAGATCTCCATATCCCGACAGATAGGAGCTCACTATGCGCTCTGAGGCTAACCAACTTAAACAATAAATAAATACCTGGCATCAACCAGATATGTGTTTAATTCTTGTTAGTCCACACACTACTTGTATTGTGCATATCTCTGCGATCTGATACAACACATCTAATTCCATTTTTTTTCATCCATAAAATCTTAGGTAGCGACCTAAGAATGGGGAGATCTGATGTGTTTGTTACAACTCCTCTCAACGCACAGAAAAATGGCATCTAATTAATTAATCAAACTGAAATTTTGGTTTGGTTAGTTGGATAAGGAAGGAGATTTTATGGTTGAACGCTCGACTGTTAAGGAGCTGGGATAACTATAGTCAGGAGGATCAACTAATGAACCATTTGAGTAGAACACGTCTAGATCAAGTAAATAAGAGCTCACTACTTACTCTCCAATTCTGATATCCAATTGAGATATTGAGTTCAGGTTCCGGCACATAAATTGTAGAACAACGTATCTACGCCAATAATCACACATGAAGGTCTGTCAATCAATCAATCAATGTAAGTCAAATTTATATATGCACGCATCTCTAAAACTCCAGTTTAGATACCCAAATGATATATATTTGGGGATTATGTATCCAACCTGCTCAAACTGGATATGCTTAGACTAAATCTCGTGCTTACTCCTTGCATTCCGATAACAAGAAATAGGGTGGGATTTTGCACACCGGTGGATTGAATTAATGGCGAAGACTACTACTTTTTCCAAACAGAAAATATTAAGATCAAATCCTTACTGCTGGTAACATGGATGCAATGTGTAAATAAATCTCATCTGTTGGTAACATGGCTGCAATGTGTGAGTTTATGGAATGGGCGCTACAACCCCTTGCTTTCTCCCTGTCCGCCTCGATAATTCTAGTAGCAGCAACATTAATTTATCCTCTTTTCGTTCTTACTTGGGTTGGGTGAACTCAATATCTCGTCGTCTGGTGGGGACAACTTGGAAACATAATCCCCCCATCTGTTGGATATTAGGTATAGCTCAATCACTATCTCATATCATAGGTTTATAATCAGTGGAATTTGTCATACTTTTGGTAGCTCATTTGGGTAAAATGTTGAAGATCATTTCAAAAATAAAGTTGTTCTCTTCATTGATATTAATCATGAAAAACCAACCCATTCTAAACCTTGAAATAGAACAGATATTGAATCACATACTTACCCTTCACCTTTTCAGAGCTTTACAATGACGCATTCTTGGGTGGGATACTGAAAACATGCATTTCATGTTTATCCGGTGAGGCTTTCAGCTCTATATTTGAAATATCTTGCTACATTTTGATTCCCTTGTGGTTGTTGTTGAATCGTTCGTACCTGTCTGGACAAGGAGTTTTGTTTTCTTGACCACCGGAGCTCACGGTAATCTTGTTTTTTAGGGGCAGGAGAAACATCACCCATCACAAATCAAGCATGGGGAGGGAGGATTTGTAATATTTACTTTTTACATGTCCACATATGGTTCACTCTCCCAAGGCTTAGACGAAGAATATTAATAGTTAATTATATTAATTCCATATGTCAGTTGTGTCAGTCAAATGTAAGATAGATGTAAAATGCCAGGTATGAAGTGTCAAGTTCTCCGTGACTAGGTTAGGAGTTTAATAATAATAATAAAGGAATAATACGGTTATATTAAGGATACTAGGGTTCATTTTTTGGCATACAACTTGTCAAGGTATCTCTTCCTGACGTGTGGCTGTGTGAACAACAGTACTTGAGAAAAACCCCAAGTGTTTACAAGCTGTTAAGGACAAAAATCCTCATCTCGCTTATATTTTCTGAAGGTTCTAAGTAAAATGTGCGTTTTCATCTGTTTTTCTTCTAGTTTGTAAAGGAACCTTGGATCTTGAACTATATTACAATCTAGATATAAAATGATCTCTTTAAAGCATACAAGTTTCTACAAACAATCTTCTATGCAAATCACAATTCGCTTAAATACTTAAAATCAAACTAATATCGTTGTTTTGAAGAAAAACTTGGTACTGTAACTGTTTACTGAGGGAAGCATTCAAACCAAAATATTTCATATTCCCCGGTCTTGTCCACACGTCTCAAATTAAAGTTTAAAAACTCGTATCGGGCTCATGAGTCATTATAATGAGTTTAAATAGAATAATGCATCCACGCGTAATGGCCAACCCAAAATAAATTGAAGCCCTTCTTTGTGCGTATCAACGTTCGATTTCAAATCTTACAAAAGAAGGAAGCACATGCACACCGAAAACAAAAGTTATATTCTTGTTGAAATGCTTTGGCCTATAAGGATTGTAGAATAACTGACACGTCATCATCTCTCTCATACCATTCGACACATGTACCTCATTTTTTTTGAATCATATAGAAGTTCTCTTCGACGCTTCATTTCCCAGGCTAGGGTATGTTGTAATTCTGTTATTGGGATTTGCATTATTGTTTTTCTAAATTAATTAATATTATTGTTTTTTTTAATTAATATATATATTGAATCATTAACAATATAATGTGTATATATATTCCTTGCAATTTAATTAGTTAGTATATATATAAAATTTTGAATAAAAAAATTTGAAAAACAAATCAAATAATAAAAGTCTTTGTTAATATAACTTAAACAACAAACATTTAAATTTTTTGTTAAATAAAACTTAAATTAGTTTATATATATAGATAAAATAATTAAAATAAAAGTATATATATTTATATCGAAAACAAAACTTAAAAATAATAATAAGAAGAAGAAAAGATACTTTAAAAAAAACATTAGTTTGTTGTGAAAGTTTTTTAATAAAAAAATAAATAAAAATAAAAAGATAATAAAAGTTTCTAAAATTGAAAAATATATAAATAAATAATAAAGTAACATGGTTTATGTTGTTTTGAAGTTCGTTTGCATAATAAGGTCAGTTAAGAATTTCTTTTTGCTTTTATTTTTGTTTTAATTACAAAACAATTCAAACATTTATGTAACATATAACATTAACACTTATTAGGATAGTAAATATTTTCCAAATGTTATAAATTGGTATATATATATAAACAAATAAAAACAAATATAATAAATCATTTGTTTGTTTGTTTCTGTTTTCATAAGAGTTTTTGGTATATATATTTATCTCTTAAAACAATAAAATATTTAGATAAAACATAAAAAAATTATAAACATAAAAATTATTAAAACATAAAAATATTATAAAGATAGTAAACATAAAATAAATTACTATGCATCTTTAAGATCAAAGACAGTTGTTGTCGCAGCCAAGCCTTCTTCTTAACTTTTATTTTTGCACAGTGGGACCTGACACATCTTCCATTTGGGAGAGGTAGGTGTTTGTTTGAAACTGCTAAAATTATCATAAAATAACACTTGTTTGCATACTCTTCTCTATTATAGATCATTAAGATAATATGCTTTTAGAGTGTTTGACCACTGAAAGGGTCGACCCTCTCTCTCTTTGTTGCTCAATCTTTACATAAAAACACATTAATCTTTGTATAAGGAGGATGTAAAAATTCTAATTTTTGTTCCAATTTCTTTTTTGTTTTTATTGCAAAACAATTAAAAACGTAAAAAACACATTAACATAATAAAACTTACATTAGTGTCTATATACATAAAAGCACATAAAAGTTTAATTTTTTTAAATAAATCAAATTTTAAAAATATATATACAAAAATGCTTTAAAAATAATATTAAAAGGGTTATGATAACATTACAAAAACAAAATTAAATTAAATTAAAAACTAAAAACATATAAATAAATAAAAAGTTTTAGGTAACAAATAAAATCATAAAATTATAAATTATAAATTAACTTGGAATCTTCCCAAAATTTTATGATTGTTGCACTAACTTGTTTTCGCAAATCACTCAGAAACAGGTTTTGACAAGAAGGGTTGCTACCTTCAGGTATAAGAGCATTTTTTTATTCTCTTTAACTTTTTATTAAGCACATAATTCATGTATTTTCAAATGCTCTCATAAGTTTGTTGCAAGAAAATGCTAACCTTTTTCAGGTTTAAAGACGAACGAATGGCATGCAGAAATAATTTCCAGAACCACAGAAACTTTTCAGAAAAATGTTCCATTAAAAGCTTAAAGAAGTTGAGTTTCCACTGTGTATGTCATGACATTTTTCTGCCACAAAGAAGCATTTCAGAAACCAATTACACCATGTCATGATTACTTACCCTTTTTCCTTCCAAGCTTATCCATCATCCATGTTAGAGTCTACTTTTTCTGCCTTATACATCATAACTTCCCACATGTATACCTTTTTGAGTCGTACACATTTTCCTCATTTTTAGTTTATCTTTTTCCTTCTGAATAAAACCATTCAACTTCCTTTCCAGGACTACATTGCTTTGTTATCCCTACCATAAAAACTGTTTGACCCTCATATCTTTCATCTATAGTCCTACCACTCATTATGTACAATTCGTGTTGACTGATGTGAGATTCCTTAAGGCCCACCTTTCAACAAGTCTTTCCCCATCCACCTCAACACCTTATCTGGGATAGAGACGAGAGTTCATTTTTAGTACCTTGAGGCTTGCATGCCTTAATGCAAAGCTCTCTCGCTGACAATCATGGAAATACATCAATGTCCCTTGATTGTTAGATCTTGCAAGTGGCTCGACATCAGATCATTTATTCACACTTTGCACGATGTAGTTAGGTACCTTGGCACTCATTAACATCAATGGTGATATTGCCTCGCATTGGTTAACGACATTCATCAATGGTCAGTAATCCAATGACTTATTTCCATTCTCGAAAACAACACATTTATTCGCATGGTAAGAATTGTACCATCAGGTTTTGCAGAAGGTGAAGACTATATACCTTTCATGACTCCATCAACAGTTTTATAGCAGCATACTTCAGCCATATGAGAGTACCACAGTTCTATTTTCATCTCTCATCTTTTACTTCATCCAACCAAACAGCAGTTCAGATCCTTCACTTCACATTCTATTATTCAGAAGCAATAACCACATTCCTATTGCATAAGTTCATTAACTTTTTGGGTAAGTGGAGGTATGTTGTTTTCTAATGTTAAGCCATTTAATTCCTTAAATGCTAGAAAATGAATGAATTTGGAAAATTCCCTCACTACATTCCCTTTCTCCTTTTCATAAACCTAACTTATTAGAGGAAATTTTAACTCAAAATGGGCCTTTTAACTTTGATTCAAATTCCATGTCATCATGTGTTAGCCAATGAAATTGCTTTAAATTTGAAATACCGTATAGGTCTTAACCACTTTTTTAATATAAATTTGGGGATAGGTATCATAAAAAAAACTACTTTTTTTGTTTGTATTTTCAACATATCTCCCCGTGTTTTTACTCAAATTTCGATTAGGAGAGCTCGTTGGTTGTGGAATTAAATTCCGCATCCAACGAGTACCCAATCAACATACTTTTGACAGACCATGCTACCCAAAAAACAAGAAATACCTGGAAAAAAAATGTGATGATGACATCATCATCACGTTTTTTCAGGTGTTTCTTGTTTTTTGGGTAGCATGGTCTATCAAAAGTATGCCGAGTGGGTACTCGTTAGATACGGAATTTAATTTCACATCCAACGAGCTCTCCCAATCAAAATTTGAGTAAAAACACAGGGAGATATATCAAAAATACAAACAAAAAAGTAGTTTTTTTCTTTTCTTCCTCCAAAATTAATAAATATTATTTTATTATTTTAACTATTATTTTATTAATTCTTTTTAGGAGGCCCATTTTGAGTTTAAATTTCCTCTATTTTTCCTCTGCCAAATCCTCTTCAATACTGTCCTCTTCCTATGAAATCCCCCCCCATAAGCGGAGGGTGTTGTTGCAGTGGTGGATACTGATTCTATGGGTATCGAGGCAGATACTATGGATGCACAGGTTGTTAGTATGCTTGCGCCTGTTCATCCTGATCCTGCCCTCATTCTTCATTAAGTAGGTGTCTACCGTCTTCTCCTTCAAGAGATGATATGCTCTGCATTCCTTCTCATCATGTCCTACTAACTTACAAAATCTGCAATAAAGGCTGGCTGCGGTATTTACAATCTTTTGTGGGTACAGATAGTCCTCATCGTGATGTTCTCTAGTCTGGCATATTCTACACTAGGGTATCCCTTGGGTACCCAATAGATTAGGCACACCTGATGAGATGTAATTCATGTATGACGAACAATTATCCTTGGTGTCACCAATTTAACGAAGGTGGAATCCCTGGCGCACTAGTCGTGGCACTAGTACTACTAGTATTCACAGTTATTTCAGGAGATGAGGCTCTAGATCTTACCTCTGGTGACTCTCCCGGTGTGGTGTAATTGTGCTCTGATATTGGTGTCTCTGAAGATTCTTCTGACTCTTTTGCTCCTTCAGAAATTGGGATATATTCATGTTCTTTGTTGCAAGACCCCTCTTCTAGACGTGAGTCAAACTTGTACTCCATTTCTCCAAACAGACTATGAATTTGTCTTTCTTATTTTCCCCGACAGAAATCTCCTTCCACCTTTATAAATCCTCCTTCTAGTTCAGTTTCTATGTTTCTTGAAAACATCTCAGCTCACTATTTCCCATTTTCTTTATAGTTTTTCTACGACATATCCCTTCCTCTGGATATGCGACTCAACTGGTCACCAGCAAAAATCCCTTCTCATAGACGAGCATCTTGATCCATGTACTTATAGATAATAATTACCTTCTTCGGGGTCCTTGGAAAAAATTTATTTCCTTCTCACTATATGAGGTTATGATCTCAATTGCAAACTCAGTAATATACCCTTGCAAAATACTGTCAACCCAAAAATCAAAATCTCTAGAGATGGGGTTACTTATAGTTACTAAATCATGGATCGGTTGATCCCTCCACTCGACCACTTCCCTTCTTTGAAAATTTTTCTACCGAGTTGCCAATCTGGACAACCACTCATACAGTACAATAGGAAACTATGCAAATCTATTTCATGAATATCTATGTACAGATATCGGTCCAACTAGTTTTATGGTCTTGGACATGATCTCCCACTCTCTTCTTGAGAAAATGATAATGTCTTATCCTCCAACCAATCCTCGATTCCCTTCTTTGTCGGATGCGACAACATCTCCCTTGATTCAATTGATTAAGGGTCCTAGAAATGGAGCCATTTGTTGGAAAATTTTCCTTACTCTTGTAACCCAAGTTCAACAAACCCACAAAACCAAAAAAACACCAAAATATATTGGCCCAATAGAGCAAGCTCTATCGGCAACACCCATGTTGTAGGCATATTCTCACCCGAGATATCTCAATGGGTAACTACTAGAACCATGTTTCTATAGTCAGAGAGGGAATATAGTCCCTTGGCGCACAACCAAGGTGCTCGACAGAGTCAGAAGAATGGAGGCTTCCACTATCTCGGCAGAGGGTGCAATAGTGTGACACAACCACTTAACCACTTAACAATGCGACACAACTTCTTCCTTAACACTTAGCAGTGAATAACTTGAAATAATACAAATTGTTTCAACTATATCGACAGTGGTGCAAGTGTAATTGAACAGTAAATGAACACTTAACCGTGCGAATCAACCAGCTTGGGGCACCGCTTATTCCTTTGTAATTTAATAGTAAGTGAACTTGAACCGATATAAAATAATGTCAATGTTATTGTGCATTCCTTAAAAATAAATGACAAGAGCACAAATGTATTACAATTTAACAATAAACGAGCATGAAATAATACACAATGCTTCGACAATGCTTTAGTTATTCATTCATTCAACTGTTGTTAACAATATTGAGACATTCATTTAAACAATAAATATAAACAATGAAATATAACCAGTAACCAATCACAACCATTCAACAAGCACACTTATTCAACTACAAATCGAATCCTACTACTCGGTAACCCTTCTACAAAAATTGGTTCCGCATCTCAACAACTGGCTACAATACTACTCTTCACTTATTCCTTCTACTATTTCGATAGTCTGAATCTCCATACAAAACGGGTTCATATTTATAGCCTTTACAAGACCCCACATTGTCGGCTTCATACAGTTCATCTGTTACAAGTCGTAATAACCTGTCCAAAATAGTTATACTGATAGACTGAAAAACTAGCACAAGGAACTATCGGCCTGACTTACAAAATATTCCTTCATACATGCGTCGTTTGCCATCTTACGCCAACTTTAGTAGCCACAATATTCTTGATCTGTCGCTTTCTATCCCTATAGCTTTCCATCCATGGCGCTTTCCTGTACACCTGAAGATTCTCTTTTCCTTCATTGCACTCATTCTCATCGCAACTTCCTTTCTTTTGCACTTCTTTTCCTTCCTTTATCTTCCTTTCCTTTGTCGCATTCCTGTTTATTCTTCTTGTGCTTGTGCTTTAATTTCTTCCTTGTGCTCTTTCTTGGCCCAACAACCCATAAACACCAAGGCAGATTAGGGCTCAGGGACTCTGAAGAGGTGAATGGGGTAAGTGGGGCCAAGCTGTGGTGGAGATGGGTTACCCATTTTTAGGAACCTTGGATGAAG